>JARPMJ010009396.1:0-27407 GCA_033366665.1 Phoxinus dragarum | reverse complement strand
TTTTGATGCAATAATTCTGAAAATTTTTCAATACATTTTTTTTGTGAAAGAATGATTTCCCCCTTTTCTCTTTTTTTCATGATTTTTCAAACCTACACCCACATGATCATGTCCTCAGCCTGTACATCACTAACAGCGGCCTACGCCTGGTTTGTCGGCGTGTGAAATGAAATGCACTTCTGAATGGCACTGTCCCTTATTAAATGCTGAATAAGAGGTCAGTAGTTCGAACCCGTCTGAAATTGGAGCTGCTCTCTAATACAGTTGGGATTGACCTTGGAATGGGACTCTCATATTAAACCTCTATAAATCCTGGAGTTACAGGCTACAAGCAGAGGCATGATGGGATAGAAGAGGACGTATAGACTCACACAGTATGTGTTCTGACTGTTGAGCACGGCTTTGAGAGCGAGGACAAAATATGGATCGTTCCATTATCGGTACTGTTGAATTTCAACAGTTTATTCTTTAACTGCAACATACATGCAGAGCTGGGCAGATGTGTGACGCATACACACGAGGAGGATCCAGATGTCTTTGTCAAAGACCATTGAGTTTTAGTTATCTGATGATACAGTTTCCATGTACACACAGTATATGATTCACATAAACACATACTGTACATTTGGAGAGGTGCATAGCCAGCTGGAAATAACGATAACAGAATTACATACTTATATTACATTACTTAGTCTGCGAATCACATTTGGTTCCTTCAGCCCGGCTACACTAGTTAAAACTTTTATAAACTATAATAACTGGCTGAAATGCGGAAGTGCAGACAATAGAGTAAAATTATGGGATAATTATTGGGTGAACTATCCCTTTAAGAAGGAGCAGCAGTTAGTTATGAAAAATATTCATGAAAGTCAATGATACCCGTCCACAGGTTTGTGAAGTTGCACTATATTAGATTTATTTGATATTTACTTTGCTCTTTAATCTTTTAAAACCATGAACGCTTTCCAAAATATCTATTACAGAAAGCCAAATGAGGTAAATGCCATAAAAACACCAGGTGAAAAATCTGAGATTGGACAGTTTCTTGAAAAGGGAAGCAGCCCAAGCCTTTGACAACCCTGCTGAGACACAAGTATGAACGTTTGAGAGGGAAGACAAAGTATGGATGGGGAAAAATATATTTTTTGGAGTTTGGACATTTAGTTTGAGTTCTATATAGTATGTCCTCTTCAAAGTATTGAGATGTAGTCCACAACAACTGATAAGAAATTCTTTAAAAGTAATCATAAATATTAAATTAATCAATACAACGACTACTACTACTACTAATAGTGTGTAGTGCATATAATTATTAGAAGCTTGACTGCTTGTGGTCACTATATGCTTTCTTTATATGGAAAAGAACAGCGTTAACATTCTCCAATATATCTCTTTTTCTGCTTCACGGAAGAAAAAGTCTTACAGGTTCAGTAGAACATAAATGTGAATAAATGATGACAGAATATAATTTTTCCAATTCGGGCACATTTTGAAGAATGAACTTCCTTTTGTGAGAAAGTTCACTGGCAGCAAGAAAAAAACATTTCCATAGTCTCTGTTGGCTGTTATTCAACTAACCGTTATCACTTCTCAAGACATCCAAAATAAAATCCCTTTTTCTATTGAATATGCTGGGATTGTGATATATTCTATTGAATATGCTGGGATTGTGATGTATTCTATTGAATATGCTGACTGCTGACGGCAAATGCCATCATACAAAAAAAATAATAATACAAAAAACGACAGGAAAACGGGTTAGTGATAGAAAAGAAAAGAAAGGGTTGTGGAATAATTAAGGAGGACAGCAATGAATGAGATTTAGACTGGAAGTGAACATGGAGATTATTGCATGTTTATGCATATATGCAGTTATGTATATATTGTACAGGCCATTCATAAGTCAATCATGTCTTCATTAAAAAGTGCAATATTGATAAGGTTACTTAAACATTTATTGTGAGCTCATTATTTTATTTTGTTATTTTAAATATTAATTTTAGACTTTTTAAACATGCAACCAAGGTCAAAACACTTTAATTTTCTCATAATATTCATTGCAGCATCACCTCTTTTCTCGCAGTGTCTGAAACGGTTCGATAAAGGATTTAGTCTCCCTAAACCCATCCTTTACTCAGCTCTGCTCTGATTGGTCCGATGGTCCAGTCTGTTGTGATTGGTCTGCTCACTCTGCTCTGATTGGTGAGATGACCCAGTCTGCTGTGATTGGTCTACTCTGCTCTGATTGGTGAGATGATCCAGTCTGTTGTGATTGGTCTACCCTGCTCTGATTGGTCAGATGGCCCAGTCTGTTGTGATCGGTCTACTCTACTCTGATTGGTCAGATGATCCAGTCTCTTGTGATTGGTCTACTCTACTCTGATTGGTCAGATGACCATGTCTGTTGTGATTGGTCTACTCTGCTCTGATTGGTCAGATGATCCAGTCTCTTGTGATTGGTCTACTCTACTCTGATTGGTCAGATGACCATGTCTGTTGTGATTGGTCTACTCTACTCTGATTGGTCAGATGGCCCAGTCTGTTGTGATCGGTCTACTCTGCTCTGATTGGTCAGATGGCCCAGTCTGTTGTGATTGGTCTACTCTGCTCTGATTGGTCAGATGGCCCAGTCTGTTGTGATCGGTCTACTCTACTCTGATTGGTCAGATGACCATGTCTGTTGTGATTGGTCTACTCTGCTCTGATTGGTCCGATGGTCCAGTCTGTTGTGATTGGTCTACTCTGCTCTGATTGGTCAGATGGCCCAGTCTGTTGTGATTGGTCTACTCTACTCTGATTGGTCCGATGGTCCAGTCTGTTGTGATTGGTCTACTCTGCTCTGATTGGTCAGATGGCTCAGTCTGTTGTGACCGATCTACTCTGCTTTGATTGGTCAGATGTCCCAGTCTGTTGTGATCGGTCTACTCTACTCTGATTGGTCAGATGGCTCAGTCTGTTGTGATCGATCTACTCTGCTCTGATTGGTCAGATGACCATGTCTGTTGTGATCGGTCTACTCTACTCTGATTGGTCAGATGACCATGTCTGTTGTGATCGGTCTACTCTACTCTGATTGGTCAGATGACCATGTCTGTTGTGATCGGTCTACTCTACTCTGATTGGTCAGATGACCATGTCTGTTGTGATCGGTCTACTCTACTCTGATTGGTCAGATGGCCCAGTCTGTTGTGATTGGTCTACTCTACTCTGATTGGTCAGATGACCATGTCTGTTGTGATCGGTCTACTCTACTCTGATTGGTCAGATGGCTCAGTCTGTTGTGACCGATCTACTCTGCTTTGATTGGTCAGATGTCCCAGTCTGTTGTGATCGATCTACTCTACTCTGATTGGTCAGATGGCTCAGTCTGTTGTGATCGATCTACTCTGCTCTGATTGGTCAGATGTCCCAGTCTGTTGTGATCGGTCTACTCTACTCTGATTGGTCAGATGACCATGTCTGTTGTGATCGGTCTACTCTACTCTGATTGGTCAGATGACCATGTCTGTTGTGATCGGTCTACTCTACTCTGATTGGTCAGATGGCCCAGTCTGTTGTGATTGGTCTACTCTACTCTGATTGGTCAGATGGCCCAGTCTGTTGTGATCGGTCTACTCTACTCTGATTGGTCCGATGACCCTGTTGTGATTGGTCTACCGCTTACAGTGTCAGAAACAAAATGGCGATTACCATATCTGAATTTCAGCTCCGGATTTTCCTCCGCACTTTAAACACTGTGATACGAACAGTTTTTCCGTATCAATTTCAGCGTGAGTCCTCATCCTTTGGAAGCGCATGTAAAGTGGATTTGGGAGCACTGATAACAGCATCTTCTCGACATGTTGACACAAGAACCAAACTCTTCCTGTTTGAGGGCGGGTCAAAGTAGAATTTGTTTGCGGGCAGCCAATGAAGACCATAGGCTGGCATTATGCTAATTTGTTACATTGTTACATAGGTTTGTAAGGGGAAGTGAGACTGGAATTGCTGGAATCGGCAGTTCAGAATCGATTATTTCTTTTAAAATATTGTGCAAGTTGATCTTTGAAACTTTGCAGACCTTTTACATTTGCAAACAACTCTATTACACTCTACATGAAAGGTAATATTCGCTGGTGCAAGAGCAAACCGTCTTTTGACTGTGCACGAGCGGCCTTTACATTTTTTGTGTTATGTTGTGATTCCATCCTTATTTTGATTTAATAAACTTCAGTTATTGTTTGAAACATCAACGGGCCTCTCTAGATCTATGAAAGCAACCTTGCACACACCAGGATTATGCGTCAACATCTCCCACAGTGGCTAAGAAACAAGAGAAAAAATTGGAAACATTGAAAACGTGTATAACAATGTATATATTTTTTAGGTCAAGTGGACCAGTGCATCTCTAAACGCATATGCAGGCACTTTATTATACTTATCCCTATACATTTTTTTTTTTTTTTTTCCTTCGTATTATCAATATGAATAATGACACACACTAGCCTTTCCACTGGCGTTTCTACATTCATCCTTGGCTTTTCCAAATGAATTGCACTACTAAACTGTCAAGCTACATTTCATTTTAAGCACTATAGGTCCCTGTAAAAATGCACAGAAGTGCAGCAGTGTATAATAATTCATAAAGTGCTCATTAATAGTTTAGTATCTTTGCAGGTGGGTCTGAATACGGATGCGTGTCAGCTAGCCCGCATGTTCTTGTACTGTTGCTGTATAATCTGAGCCGAAGCGTGCCGTGCGGTATGTGAGTGGAATGGCTATAAGACGCAGCTCATATGTGTCTTCTAGGCATGATTGGAGCTGGATTTATGGGCTGGAGGTCAGAGTTACTCACTGCCATCATCATTATTTGCACGAGGCTGATGAAAGATCTACTTTTACACTTTTTCATTTTGCAGATGCTTTTATCTAAAGTGATTTACAAACGGAGGATATTAAAACTTGATTGAAAATTGCGAAGAGAACTGCAGAACAGGGAAGTAGGTTTGAGAATGGTTTTATTGTACTATTATTTTAGCTTTATTTAGATTTTAATACTTGATAATTGATTTTAGAAAAGATTTCTGAGATGTTTTTTATTGCTTAAAAAAACATACTAAAATTATTGTATAGACTTAAATGTATTACTGTGTGTGTGTGTTTTCTCCGACAAAATTGAATGTTTTATTTTATTTTATTTATAACAACAGTATAGGGGAAGGCTTTTTGTTTAATTTTATTTGTAAAATTTATTTTTTTAAATGTTGTAGATGTTATTTAGTTTTTTTGCTTTATTTTGAGAGAAATTATTTTAGAAAACATTTTTTTTGTATCTTTTTTATTGTCATCGTTTACATTTATTAATTTAGGAGCTTTTATCAAAAATTACTTAACTTAAAATGATTGTATTTTTTTGGCTTTGTTGTGAATTCTGAATTTTTTTAATTTATTTATAACAATAGTAAAACGTTAGATTATGGAACATGCTTTTTATTTTAATTTGGTTCATAATACACTGATACATTTATAACAGCAGCAAAACAGTAAGTTTTATATATATATATATATATATATATATATATATATATATATATATATATATATATATATATATATACACACACAATATTATACAAATATTATATATTATACTATATTTGATACTTTGACTGAATTACCATTATGTGACCTTGAATGGAAAGGCAAGTACTCTACTCCTATAGTTAACCCCACCCGCAAACTTTTCTTAAAAAAAAAAAAAAGAAAGAAAGAAAGAAGTCAAGATTTGATATAATTTCCCTTACAGCATAGATGTGTGTCTGGGTGTGGTAATGGGTGTGACTAGAGGGAGAGAGAGAGAGAGGGGTGGGGTTGGGTTAGGGGGAGCAGGTGTCTCTCTCTCTCTCTCTCTCTCTCTCTCTCTCTCTCTCTCGCTCTCTCTCTCTCTGTCATTTCTCTCCTCCGACTGCATGTCAGTGCTTCTCCTTAATCAAATCCGCAGTGCTGGTCAAACTCAATCCTGCCGACACTTCCTCTGTCAGCACGTGCTTAATGAAACTGACTGAACACTGATGATGTGTCTGTCTCAAGTGACATGGCGTTCCATACACTTAAGTTGGCTCTATGAATGAATTTCTTATTATGCAGCGCCATCTTGCGGTCAATCTGGCATTGCACCCGAAGTGGTCGTCTGGCCTCTTTCCTTGTACAGGTGGTCTGAAAGTCACTCTGTCTGTTCGCTTCTAGAGTTTCATGGAGATCCGGTCGGATGACAGCTGGAACTGTGGTTATAACTGGAGGAATTCTCGCAACGGTGATACTCCTGTGTATCATTGTTGTGCTGTGTTACTGTCGCCTTCAGGTGAGCGCCATTGACACCTGTGGTTTTCACTCACGAAGAAAAAAATAAAATACAGTTAGCCTATTAGATTTATATAAATATCACTGAAAATCATTTGATTGTTTTACATTTCTTTACATTACATTTTATATTATTATTTTACTTTTGTTTGTTTACATTTTAATGAGTAAATTGTTTTATTTAAAAGAAACATCAGATTTGAATGTTTTCTAATTTGATACACTATAATGATAACAATAGTGAAACAGTACGATGAAGATTTTTGTAATTTAAATTATATATCAATTGCTATTATATTATATTTTTTTGTTTTGATAGATTTGAAAGAATTTACTTTTTTTTTTCTTTTTTTTCTTTTTTTGTGTGAAATTATTTATAAAATCAGTGAATCATTAGTTTTTATACTTTAATATTTATGTATAATGATAATGTAAGAGCCGCGCTATATTGGTCCAATGAGGGTTTCCAATAACACGGGAAGGTTTCTTGCGCGTTCCGTCTTTCCAGCATCTCAAAGTAATTTGGGTTAAATGCAATACATTTCTCATATGTATTTACTCGTTATTTCATCTGACTCCATAAATGAAAGGTTTTGATAATATCTATGCATCACTAAAAGTGAGCGAACGTTTGATTATTACTTTTAGACTATTAAATGAACAAGGTCAAAATCAGTTTGAATAATCAAATGTAACAATTTATTAAATCAGGTATCAGGTCAATTGTATAATCAATTCAAAGATAATCAATATAAAACATGAATAAAAAGAAGAGATGCGAACCCAACCTGATGCAAATTACATGAGGCTGGAAGCTCGGTCACTCCCAGCCATCACGGGCCAGTCTAGATACAGAAAAGCCCCGATTCCTCTGCTGCATTCCATTAAATAGCCAAAACCTCTTTCACATGCTAACAATGGGAATTTACATTCAGAGTTGACACCTTTTGGAGGTAGGAGACCATTTGCCTAGAGACCAGTCTTCCTTTGTGTGCCAGTTTCTCTAAACTTCTCAAAACCTGATTTCTTTTTGTTTAATTAAGTTGGAAATGAGACATTTGTACCACTCACTCTGAGACATTAAAAATGATACTAAACATAATAATCATTCATATTAAACCACATATATATTCTTGTGTGAGTCTTTAGGCATGAGAGGGAGTGAGACTGTATGGGGGAGGTCAGATGGTAATTTCCAGCAAGGTCCTTTGTCCAGACCAGTCTATCTCTCTAACCAGTTTCTCCAGCCTTACAGTCCCTCCTTGGCCCCGTGGGTCACATTCGGATGAACACTTACGGGGTCACAGTAAGGCGTTTGTTGTAATCCTTGAGATGTAACTCAAAAAGTGTCTTTGCAATGTTAGCATCTGTAGGAGCTCAGCGGGCTGTGTTCACCTGCAGAACACCTGGTCTCACCAGGTGTATGTAACTTGAGTTCAGCAGGTGGATGAATGCGTTCAGTTTTTTCTTCTTGTAATCCTGTGATGTAAGCAAAGTTCATAGAGTCAATCTTGATATTTGTGACTTGTTCAGTTCAGTGTCATTCCTCCATGGAGAAACTTCTGCTTCCCTGGCACCTTCTCCACGATGATGATCTGACCCTTCTTGACCAACCCTGTCACCTCCAGCGGTACGGTGGTCTGGGCAGACCTCAGTGGATGAAGGGGTTCTCCTTCGATCCACACTGCTTTGTGTGAGACACCTGAAAAGCATCTTAAATGTCCGCTTCACAATTGAGCACTTATGAACTTAAACTCTTTAAGGAAATGCATAAGAATGCAACAAAACAAAAGCATGTCATGTTCAATATAAAATATCATATTCATGTCAGCAAGTGTGAATGGTACATCTGGTCTCAAGTGTTCCTCAAGGTCAGGTAGGGTGGTCCCATTTTAAATATCCAATTCTTCACTACCCCCCGTGATGACATTAAATGGTAGTGGAATTAAAATATTCTTGGTCTGACTTACTCAAAGGAAATGCAGCAAGAGGTCGGTGTAATCTAAATAATAAAATCGATATGCATCAACAAATCTTGTGTTCACAGTAATAATAATATCTAATCAAAAAATCATAAAGAAATGCATATATTATAATCATTGTTTGTTCAGTAATCTTCCAATGTAAGCCACCTATGCAGATTTAAGAAGTGACTTTGGCATAATACAAAAATGGAGATTCATTCCTTGTAACAGTGTGTGTTTGTTTGTTTAGATAGATAGATAGAATAGATAGATGTGTGTTTTGGGGTGTGTATGTGTGTGTGTGTGTGTGTGTGTGTTTTTTTTTGTGTGTGTGTGTGTGTGTGTGTGTGTGTGTGTGTGTGTGTGTGTGTGTGTGTGTGTGTGGGTGTGTGTGTTTTTGTGTGTGTGTGTGTTTTTGGTGTGTGTGTGTGTTGCTGACTAAGTCACAGTCGATGACAGGGTTGAATTGTAATTTTTTGTAATTGATTGAAGCGTTCACACTTCAGATCTAGTTTGTTTTTATAATGTGTCTGTTATTAGAGGCATTGTTGAGAAATCATGGGCCCTATGATTTTCCAACCACACCAATAACAATCAGTTAAACATTTTGAATTTTAATAGCAGGTCTGCTTTAGAATTTGCATTATCAATTTGTGACTGTAGCCATTCATGTGTACGTTACAGTGTTTTCCCATGAGTCGGTAATGTTTACTGTCATCATGGGATCAGCTTTGCCATCCTATGTGTGTGAAGCTGTCTGGATCTGTTCAGTGTGATGATGGACAATAGATCATTAGTGAAGTGTCACTTTTGGGCTCTATGCCATCTTTATCTTCTTATGTGTAGTGTTCAGCGGTAATGGAGGTGTGTGTTCAGTGTTCATGCCTAAGAGATGGGTGGAATCAAATATGATAATTGTGTTGTAAATTTGGATCCAGTTCTAACTGGGAGGCCACAGTTATGCAGTAGTGTTACTGTGATGTGTGAGTGGCCTCGAGTTGTCTTTTCACCCATCTCCCGAGTCTCAGGTTATGTTCTAACAATCTCGTCCTGCTTCTGTGCAGGTGGAATCCGGCCCGTCCTGGCGTCCATCCTCCAAGGGATTTCAGTGTTAAAACCTGAGACAGAAACAAATGCAGAGAACCACAGTTAATTCAGATATTTTCAACAGTTTCAAATTTTTAATTCCTGTTTTCACATGAAACCGAGTTTCATTGACCAGGTCTAAATTGTTGCTGTTTCAGGACAATGTGTGACACCTAAAGCTGCTCTTGGTTCAGTCTTCACAGTCTGCTTGTGTCATGAGCATTAGAGATCCCAGTTCTGCTGGGGAAATCTTCTGGATTCATCTGAGTTTTTATCACTCATATTGTCATTTTAAGTTGCTCTCATTACAATCAGATCTGTGGGCAGAAATTTGTTCACCTGGATCGGTGTTGCCTGTTTTATGGTGTCATTCACACATTTTGTTAGTGCAGATATTTTTTTACCTGCAAGAAACTGTGGTATCTGTCTGCTGTTTAGCATTTCACACCCTCCTCGTAAATGTACTTCTCTGATCAGATTAAATTTTATTTGGCTGTTACCTGTGCCACACTTCTAGTCGTGTTTGCAGTGGTAAAGGCAAAAATAAAGATATACCCCCCCTCCGGTTTGGCACTGGGGAGCCCACAAATGAAATTCAATTTTAAGGATGATATTATATTTCGAGTTATAATACAATCGCTATATTTAAAAGAATTCAGATGTGAAACTATTAAGCCATTTGCTATTTAGCTGCTACCCCGACTAGCAAATGACGCTAATAGCTGAAGACCTTGAGTAATCAAAGTTGTCAGCTCAGTGAGCGTTTTAGATGCTTTTGAGCTTTGGTTATCTGCAGAGTGCTGTTTTCTGTCAGAGTGTGGTTGTCTGCGTTTTTTGAAATAGAGGTGGAGGTCTGCCTCTGTCCAGGGACCAGCACTTTTCCTCTGTATGGCCTGTTTTGTGACAGGAATTACAGAATCTGCTCAGTTTTCCACAGTGTGGCTTCCTGGATTCTCCTGCAGACGGATGATTTTCATGACATTCTAACACAGCTACCTCACAATGCATTTGTTTTCGTGACTCAATTCGTGTTGCCCAGCTAACTATACCTTCAAATGTATTTTGAGCTGGAGAAGCACCATACGTGAGCGATTGCTGTACACGCGGACCTGCATTTGTAAGCAGTAAATCAAGGAGAGTTACATTGTTGTGGTTAACATTTTCAATTCCAGCATATTCCTCAAAAAGTTCAAACATATTTTCTGCATATGTCTCAAACGATTCTTCAGGATTCTGTTTCCGATTGAAAATCAGTTCCCATCCAACAGGACTACAACCACGCAGATCACGAAGGCATTGTTTGAGTCTATTAAAGATTTCACTCTCAGGCTCATTTTGACACATTGACTGCACAATGGTGCCTGTCATCAAAACCTGTGGTATCTTGTAGATCAAAACATCTGGAATTGAGCTGATTACAATTTGCCAAATATCTTTTGGTTCGAGTTGAAATGCATGTTTTAGACTTACAATGCGTCGCCACCATGGTTCGAATGGCCCTTTCAAAGGGAATGGTCCGATCTCTGCTTTAAACAAGTTACATTCAGTTACCGTTAAAGGACGTCGGATGCTTGACTCTGTGCCGTTTGGGTGCCGTATCACCTTAAGGGCTGAGACAGGCACTCTTTTCAAAATTTGATCACGCGCTTCATCTGTCTGAAAAGATACACGATTGTTAGAGCAGGCTGCCTCATCTAAGAAGTGCACATTTTTTGTCCCATCGCTGTTGAGCGTTATGGGAGACTTGGACTTTTTAGCATTTAGTTTAGCCTTAAGATCTGCAATGGTGTCTTTGTGATTTTTACACTTTTTAGTCAGGGCTAACTGTTCAGATAGTAATCTATCTAGCTGTGTTTGAAGATCTTGAATCTTTGCCTCTGACATTTGTGCCTCCGCATTTTTAGAATGCACTTCTTCACATTTAACCTCCATAAGCGAAGATAGAAATTTGGTTGACTTATGTAGCTGTTTATAACTTATGAAGTTTAAACGCCTCAATTATCTCACCATGTTTTGATTTCTTCTGCTTACTTCCCACTGTTTTCCACCAAGTGAAAATTTCATTGTCAATAGTGTCTATGTTAAGACCCTTTCTACGGAGTTTGCACAGTGTAGGCTCGACCTTTTCGGCCCATAGTTTAAACAGGACATGATCATCATTATCCATGTTCCAATTTATATTTTCTTAATTTCACAATGATGGAAAGGGTTTTTCGTTATAGAATTAATGAGATGCGCGTTCGCTGTTTCTCTTTTTAGATTTCAAATGCCTATTCTTTCATTTGTAGTCTCTTTAAGGACTACGTGTAGGTAAAATTATTATTTTAACGTTTGAGGATTCTTTTTTAAAACTCTGATTATAGTTTATCCGCTTAGATTTAGGAGACTATATCACTTAGAGGTCCTGGTCTTTCACAGGTCTCTCGACACAAACTCGCCAGTCCTGGTCGTCAATCAGAGGTAAAAAGTTATATATCTAAGATTTGCCGTAATTCATACGTACACAATAAAATATACTTTTTCATAACTTCCTTGAATGCCCCCTCAGGAACTTAATCCAATCATTTACTTTAGTAGACACTTCTCTAAAGTAACATTAAACTAAGAACAGAGGTATGAGCGTACCCAAATTTAGATTGCTTTCGCTATTTCTAAACGGAAATTAACCCCGCTCCTGCATTCAAGTATACTTGCAATGATGCCAGGTCTCAGCCCGTTGCTGATCTGGTCGCAGAATTGTGGAAATATACGAATCCAATAATCTATTTGGGAAAAACAATCTCAGAGTCATTTAGAGTGAATTCAAACGTAACAATGCATACATTTTTGTTCAAGATTCAGAGTTACTGAACCCTAATGCGCGACGTTCTCTGGAACTTTGAATATGAGAGTTTTGTTGTTTCAGGATTAATAAGATGTGTGTTCGCTGTTTCTGATTTTCAAATTCATTGCGAATCACATCATAGCATGGCATAGACACACGTGTTTAATTCAGTTCAACACAGGACACATGGCCTAGAGGATATCTACAGCCTTTACCTAAGTGTTTCAAGTACACTTACAGTAAAGCAATCCCGTGTTTAAAGAATAAACTTAAATTTAGCCTATGCACATTGTTGTACAAACGACTAAATTGTGTTCTATGAGCATAATGTCGTTCATACAATTTCCAATTTGAAAATTAACAGAATTATTGCATGCTTTTTAATCTCATATGTGTTAAAGTTCAAGCTTTCAAATGTAGTTTGTCAAGATTAGTTTAGGTTTAGTATAGGATATTAATGCTTTCAATGTGACTTTGGGCCTACCGGTGAGCCGGCGACACAAAGAGTTAAGCGTTTGGAAGGTAGCATTAGCTTAGCCTTAATGCAGCATGACTTAAGCATTTAGCATTATCCTTGATTGCAGCATGGCATTTAGCTTAGCCTAAAACTGATTTTTAGCCTGTAAATCATGTCATCCTATTTTTTCCCAAACTTCTTTGCTTTTCATAAACAATTCATCGACCTGCCTTTTTTATTATAAAATCACGCGTTTTCCGATCGTTTACAAACTTAGATTTGTATTTCTGTTGTTTGCTCATTCTCTTTGTGTGCTGGTTTGTTTACAAGCCAATGCAACAATGGCAAAAAACATGCGGCTGATTTTAAAACTTTTAGGCTTTATTTTTTCGGTTCTTCGTCGAGTTATTCATTATTTGGAAGATGTTATTCCAATTTTAGGTTTCGTTTCTTGTTGCTTAGGCAAACAAGGAGATCTTTAAAATCTATTCAAGTGTTTTCATTCTTCATCTGCGCTGCCGCTGCTAATCTAATCACGTCCTCATACGTGTTTCTAGACAAAGAGATTTCCGACCCATAACAATGCAAACATTTTCTTATACACTTCTAAAAAGGTAGAAAAAGTTGACTTACCACAGTGGCGGAAGAAAGAGAAGATGTTCAAACCTCTGTGTTGATTTTAGATTCCCAAAACTTTTCTGGAAAAGACTTTGCTCGCGAAATCCATCTGAGATCACGTCTCGGGGTCACCAATTTGTAAGAGCCGCGCTATATTGGTCCAATGAGGGTTTCCAATAACACGGGAAGGTTTCTTGCGCGTTCCGTCTTTCCAGCATCTCAAAGTAATTTGGGTTAAATGCAATACATTTCTCATATGTATTTACTCGTTATTTCATCTGACTCCATAAATGAAAGGTTTTGATAATATCTATGCATCACTAAAAGTGAGCGAACGTTTGATTATTACTTTTAGACTATTAAATGAACAAGGTCAAAATCAGTTTGAATAATCAAATGTAACAATTTATTAAATCAGGTATCAGGTCAATTGTATAATCAATTCAAAGATAATCAATATAAAACATGAATAAAAAGAAGAGATGCGAACCCAACCTGATGCAAATTACATGAGGCTGGAAGCTCGGTCACTCCCAGCCATCACGGGCCAGTCTAGATACAGAAAAGCCCCGATTCCTCTGCTGCATTCCATTAAATAGCCAAAACCTCTTTCACATGCTAACAATGGGAATTTACATTCAGAGTTGACACCTTTTGGAGGTAGGAGACCATTTGCCTAGAGACCAGTCTTCCTTTGTGTGCCAGTTTCTCTAAACTTCTCAAAACCTGATTTCTTTTTGTTTAATTAAGTTGGAAATGAGACATTTGTACCACTCACTCTGAGACATTAAAAATGATACTAAACATAATAATCATTCATATTAAACCACATATATATTCTTGTGTGAGTCTTTAGGCATGAGAGGGAGTGAGACTGTATGGGGGAGGTCAGATGGTAATTTCCAGCAAGGTCCTTTGTCCAGACCAGTCTATCTCTCTAACCAGTTTCTCCAGCCTTACAATAACTAGGGAAACGGTAGGATGCAGAATTTTTCATTGAATATTTTTTGCTTTGCTTTGATAGATTTGAAAGATTTTGTTTCATTTTATTTATAAACTATTACTTTTATTTCTATTTCTATGATACATTAGTGCAACAGTATGATGCAGATTTTTACATTGAATTAAATTTGAAAATGCACATTTCGAGCTTGCATTTGTTTTATTGATAAAACAGTGAATTAGTTGGAATTTATTTTGATAGATTTTAATGAATTTCTTATTTATAAATTATTTCTTTTTTTATTTATAACAATAACAATAATAAAAGAGTAGGATGTAGAATCTTGATAAACTTGATTTCATTTTTATTTATAACAATAACACTTGTGGAGCAGTATAGTATATTTTAACTAGAACGTACATTTCCAGAAGAAAATGTGAATGGTGCTTGCAGTGGCAAAACTCGACACTCGGTTGCTAGAGTGTGGTACATGACTGCATACGAGCCAACAACCATGTCTGTACGATGTTCTGCTGCTGAGATATGGCTTATTCATGTTGTTCGGGTCGTTGCTAGGGTGTTCTGAGTGGTTGCTAGGGTGTATTGGGTGGTTGCTAGGCGGTTGCTAGGGTGTTATGGGTGGTTGCTATGCGGTTGCTAGGGTGTATTGGGTGGTTGCTAGGCGGTTGCTAGGGTGTTCTGGGTGGTTGCTAGGTGGTTGCTAGGGTGTTCTGGGTGGTTTCTAGGCGGTTGCTAGGGTGTTCTGGGTGGTTGCTAGGCAGTTGCTAGGGTGTTCTGGTTGGTTGCTAGGGCACCACAGATGGTTACTATGGGGTTAGGGCTAAGGTCAGGCACGAGGCCTGCGGCCTCGTGCCTACGAGTGAGTTTAATCTCTATTAAATGAGTGCATTATAATGAGTGCACGAGGCCTGCGGCCTCGTGCCTATGAGTGAGTTTTTATAGAGTATTTAAAATCTCTATTAAACGAGTGCATTATAATGAGTGCACGAGGCCTGCGGCCTCGTGCCTATAGCCTATGGTTGCTAGGGTGCTGTAACTGGTTGCTATGGTGTGGCTATGAAGATTTTAGGCCATTACTTATTGGCTGCTGGATAATATAAATCCTCTGAGGGAGAGAGAGGGGGAGACATGCAGGGGTGTCAGGCCCTTTGTGTCTGTGTGTGTGAAAAATGACAGTTTGGGATTTGAATTTCTGAAAATTCCGCAATGTTAAGTCAATGGGACTTTTTTGGCCGCTTTTTCGTCCGCTGTGCGAAACATCGTACACCCGATCGCTTAGAAAAGATATAGCACACCTCTCCTCAATGAGCCGGTCGTTTTGACACCTCACTCAGGGGTCTGTGACAAACGGTGCGGGGCGAGTTTCGCGCCAAACTTTGTCCAGAATAAAAAGAAGAAGAAGAACTAGAACGTACATTTCCAGAAGAAAATGTGAATGGTGCTTGCAGTGGCAAAACTCACCACTCGGTTGCTAGAGTGTGGTACATGATTGCATACGAGCCAACAAACCATGTCTGTACGATGTTCTGCTGCTGAGATATGGCTTATTCATGTTGTTCGGTTGGTTGCTAGGGTGTTCTGGGTGGTTACTAGGGTGTTTTGGGTGGTTGCTAGGCAGTTGCTAGGGTGTTCTAGGTGGTTGCTAGGCAGTTGCTAGGGTGTTCTGGGTGGTTGCTAGGCGGTTGCTAGGTGGTTGCTAGGCGGTTGCTAGGGTGTTCTGGGTGGTTGCTAGGCGGTTGCTAGGTGGTTGCTAGGGTGTTCTGGGTGGTTGCTAGGCGGTTGCTAGGGTGTTCTGGGTGGTTGCTAGGCGGTTGCTAGGGTATTCTGGGTGGTTGCTAGGGCGTTGCTGGGCAGTTGCTTGGGTATTCTGGGTCATTGCTATGGTGTTACTAGGTGTTTGGTAGTTGTCACAGACGGTTACTATGGAGTTTGTAGCATTTTCTTGGCATGATTTAGCACTTAGCTAATCAATATTAGCATGTAGCTATTCACTGCTAGCATGTGTAGCATGTAGCAAGTCCTGTTTGCTAGCATGAGTCAAAAGAGCCAACCCCCATCTCTATACAGTGTTCTGATGCAGAGATATACGCCTTGCAAAACGGTTGCTAGGGTAATCTGTTTGGTTGCTAGGGAGTGGCTTGGCAGCTGCCAATCATGAAGCTCCAAAGTCAGTGTGAATGTATAAACCAACCCCCATCTCTATACGATGATTTGATGCATAGATATAGGTCTTGCAAAATGGTTGCTAGGGTACTCTCTTTTGTTGCTAGGGAGTGGCTTGGCAGCTGCCAATCATGAAACTCCAAAGGCTGCTTGTCAGTATGAATGATATAAACCAACTCCCACGTCTCTGTGACATTCAGAATGGAAGATATCCCTCTTTGGATTTTGGTTGCTAAGGTGCTCAACAATGGTTGCTAGGGAGGGGCTAGGATGTGTTGAGGTGATTGGGGATTGGCTGTTTGCTGCCCCGAGTCAAACGAGCCCACCCTCATGTTTCTATGACACTTATATCCTGAGATATCCCTTTGATGTCTTTCAATGGAAGTCTATGGAGCTTGTTGCTAAGGAGCTCTAAATGGTTGCTAGGGCGTGGCTTGAAAGCTTCACAATGATCCTGAGAGACTGATTGGTCGTCTGAGTAAAATGAGCCCGCCCCCTTGTCCTCTATGACACTGTGATCCAGAGTTATGTTCAATACAAATGCGGTTTCTATGGTGTAGGACAGCCCATTTCATGGGCTGTCCTACACCATAGTACTTCATTGGGGCAACTTTGGGCCCCTCCTGCCCCCCAGGGGTGCAACTTTTACCCCATTGTGTGGTATGTTGTTACAGAGCCTAACAGCCTCTTCAAATGTGATCCAGAGTTATGTTCAATAGAATATCGCTTACTATGGTGTAGGACAGCCCATTTCATGGGCTGTCCTACACCATAGTACTTTATTGGGGCAACTTTGGGCCCCTCCTGCCCCCCAGGGGTGCAACTTTTACTATGGGGCAACTTATTCAACGGTTACTATGGGGTTAGGGCTAAGGTTAGGCACTCGGCCGTGAGTTTTTATAGAGTATTTAAAATCTCTATTAAACGAGTGCATTATAATGAGTGCACGAGGCCTGCGGCCTCGTGCCTATAGCTTATGGTTGCTAGGGTGCTGTAACTGGTTGCTATGGTGTGGCTATGAAGATTTTAGGCCATTCTGGGTGGTTGCTAGGCAGTTGCTAGGGTGTTCTGGGTGGTTGCTAAGTGGTTTCTAGGGTGTTCTGGGTGGTTGCTAGGGCAGTTGCTAGGGTGTTCTGGGTGGTTGCTTGGGCACCACAGATGGTTACTATGGGGTTAGGGCTAACGAGTGCATTTAATGAGTGCACGAGGCCTGCGGCCTCGTGCCTATAGCTTATGGTTGCTAGGGTGCTGTAACTGGTTGCTATGGTGTGGCTATGAAGATTTTAGGCCATTACTTATTGGCTGCTGGATAATATAAATCCTCTGAGGGAGAGAGAGGGGGAGACATGCAGGGGTGTCAGGCCCCTTTTTGTCTGTGTGTGTGAAAAATGACAGTTGGGATTTGAATTTCTGAAAATTCCGCAATGTTAAGTCAATGGGACTTTTTTTGGCCGCTTTTTCGTCTGCTGTGCGAACATCGTACACCCGATCGCTTAGAAAAGATATAGCACACCTCTCCTCAATGAGCCGGTCGTTTTGACACCTCACTCAGGGGTCTGTGACAAACGGTGCGGGGCGAGTTACGCGCCAAACTTTGTCCAGAATAAAAAGAAGAAGAATAATAAGTATGAGCAATAACAATACTGTTGCCTTGCTAAAGCAAGCACCAGTAACTAGAACGTACATTTCCAGAAGAAAATGTGAATGGTGCTTGCAGTGGCAAAAAACACGACCCGGTTGCTAGAGTGTGGTACATGATTGCATACGAGCAAACAACCATGTCTGTACGATGTTCTGCTGCTGAGATATGGCTTATTCATGTTGTTCAGGTGGTTGCTAGGGTGTTCTGGGTGGTTGCTACGGTGTTGTTAGGCGGTTGCTAGGGTGTTCTGGGTGGTTGCTAGGGGTGTTATGGATGGTTGCTATGGTGTTGCTAGGGAGTTCTTAGGTATTTTGGGTGGTTGCTATGGTGTTGCTAGGGAGTTCTAAGGTATTTTGGGTAGGTTGCTAGGGTGTTATGTGTGGTTCCTAGGGTGTTCTAAGGTGTTTTGGGTGGTTGCTATGGTGTTGCTAGGGAGTTCTAAGGTATTTTGGGTGGTTGCTCAGGGTGTTCTAAGGTGTTTTGGGTGGTTGCTAGGGAGTTCTAAGGTATTTTGGGTGGTTACTAGGGTGTTGCTAGGGAGTTCAAAGGTATTTTGGGTGGTTGCTAGGGTGTTCCGGGTGGTTTCTAGGCAATTGCTAAGGTTTTCTGGGTGGTTGTTAGGGTATTTGGGTGATTGCTAGGACATTTCTAGGCGGTTGCTAGGGTGTTCAGGGCGGTTGCTAAGGTATTTTTGGTGGTTGCTATGGTGTTACTAGGTGGTTGGTAGTTTTCACAGATGGTTACTATGGGGTTAGGGCTAAGGTTAGGCACTCGGCCGCAGAGTATTTAAAATCTCTATTAAACGAATGCATTATAATGAGTGCACGAGGCCTGCGGCCTCGTGCCTAGGAGTGAGTTTTTATAGAGTATTTAAAATCTCTATTAAACGAGTGCATTATAATGAGTGCACGAGGCCTGCGGCCTCGTGCCTATAGCCTATGGTTGCTAGGGTGCTGTAACTGGTTGCTATGGTGTGGCTATGAAGATTTTAGGCCATTACTTATTGGCTGCTTGATAATATAAATCCTCTGAGGGAGAGAGAGGGGGAGACATGCAGGGGTGTCAGGCCCTTTGTGTCTGTGTGTGTGAAAAATGACAGTTGGGATTTGAATTTCTGAAAATTCCGCAATGTTAAGTCAATGGGACTTTTTTGGCCGCTTTTTCGTCCGCTGTGCGAACATTGTACACCCGATCTCTTAGAAAAGATATAGCACACCTCTCCTCAATGAGCCGGTCGATTTGACACCCTCACTCAGGGGTCTGTGACAAACGGTGCGGGGCGAGTTACGCGCCAAACTTTGTCCAGAATAAAAAGAAGAAGAAGAACTAGAACGTACATTTCCAGAAGAAAATGTGAATGGTGCTTGCAGTGGCAAAAAACACGACCCCGTTGCTAGAGGGTGGTACATGATTGCATAACGAGCAAACAACCATGTCTGTACGATGTTCTGCTGCTGAGATATGGCTTATTCATGTTGTTCAGGTGGTTGCTAGGGTGTTCTGGGTGGTTGCTAGGGTGTTGCTAGGCGGTTGCTAGGGTGTTCTGGGTGGTTACTATGGTGTTCTGGGTGGTTGCTAGGGTGTTATGGATGGTTGCTATGGTGTTGCTAGGGAGTTCTTAGGTATTTTGGGTGGTTGCTATGGTGTTGCTAGGGAGTTCTAAGGTATTTTGGGTGGTTGCTAGGGTGTTCTAAGGTGTTTTGGGTGGTTGCTATGGTGTTGCTAGGGAGTTCTAAGGTATTTTGGGGTGGTTGCTAGGGTGTTGCTAGGGAGTTCTAAGGTATTTTGAGTGGTTGCTATGGTGTTGCTAGGGAGTTCTGAGGTATTTTGGGTGGTTGCTAGGGTGTTGCTAGGGAGTTCTAAGGTATTTTGGGTGGTTGCTAGGGTGTTGCTAGGGAGTTTCTGAGGTATTTTGGGTGGTTGTTAGGGTGTTATGGGTGGTTGCTAGGGTGTTCTAAGGTGTTTTGGGTGGTTGCTAGGGAGTTCTAAGGTATTTTGAGTGGTTGCTATGGTGTTGCTAGGAAGTTCTGAGGTATTTTGGGTGGTTGTTAGGGTGTTATGGGTGGTTACTAGGGTGTTCTAAGGTGTTTTGGGTGGTTGCTATGGTGTTGCTAGGGAGTTCTAAGGTATTTTGGGTGGTTGCTAGGGTGTTGCTAGGGAGTTGTAAGGTATTTTAGGTGGTTGCTAGGGTGTTCCGGGTTGTTTCTAGTGCATTATAATGAGTGCACGAGGCCGTATGAGTGGGTTTTTATAGAGTATTTAAAATCTCTATTAAACGAGTGCATTATAATGAGTGCACGAGGCCTGCGGCCTCGTGCCTATAGCTTATGGTTGCTAGGGTGCTGTAACTGGTTGCTATGGTGTGGCTATGAAGATTTTAGGCCATTCTGGGTGGTTGCTAGGCAGTTGCTAGGGTGTTCTGGGTGGTTGCTAGGGCACCACAGATGGTTACTATGGGGTTAGGGCAAAATCTCTATTAAACGAGTGCATTATAATAAGTGCACGAGGCCTGCGGCCTCGTGCCTATGAGTGAGTTTTTATAGAGTATTTAAAATCTCTATTAAACAAGTGCATTATAATGAGTGCACGAGGCCTGCGGCCTCGTGCCTATAGCCTATGGTTGCTAGGGTACTGTAACTGGTTGCTATGGTGTGGCTATGAAGATTTTAGGCCATTACTTATTGGCTGCTGGATAATATAAATCCTCTGAGGGAGAGAGAGGGGGAGACATGCAGGGGTGTCAGGCCCTTTGTGTCTGTGTGTGTGAAAAATGACAGTTGGGATTTGAATTTCTGAAAATTCCGCAATGTTAAGTCAATGGGACTTTTTGGCCGCTTTTTCGTCCGCTGTGCGAACATCGTACACCCGATCGCTTAGAAAAGATATAGCACACCTCTCCTCAATGAGCCGGTCGTTTGACACCTCACTCAGGGGTCTGTGACAAACGGTGCGGGGCGAGTTTCGCGCCAAACTTTGTCCAGAATAAAAAGAAGAAGAAGAACTAGAACGTACATTTCCAGAAGAAAATGTGAATGGTGCTTGCAGTGGCAAAAAACACGACCCGGTTGCTAGAGTGTGGTACATGATTGCATACGAGCAAACAAACCATGTCTGTACGATGTTCTGCTGCTGAGATATGGCTTATTCATGTTGTTCAGGTGGTTGCTAGGGTGTTCTGGGTGGTTTGCTAGGGTGTTGCTAGGGTGTTGCTAGGCGGTTGCTAGGGTGTTCTGGGTGGTTACTATGGTGTTCTGGGTGGTTGCTAGGGTGTTATGGATGGTTGCTATGGTGTTGCTAGGGTGTTCTTAGGTATTTTGGGTGGTTGCTATGGTGTTGCTAGGGAGTTCTAGGGTATTTTGGGTGGTTGCTAGGGTGTTATGTGTGGTTCCCTATGGTGTTCTAAGGTGTTTTGGGTGGTTGCTATGGTGTTGCTAGGGAGTTCTAAGGTATTTTGGGTGGTTGCTAGGGTGTTGCTAGGGAGTTCTAAGGTATTTTTGGGTGGTTGCTAGGGTGTTGCTAGGGAGTTCTGAGGTATTTTGGGTGGTTGTAAGGGTGCTATGGGTGGTTGCTAGGGTGTTCTAAGGTGTTTTGGGTGGTTGCTATGGTGTTGCTAGGGAGTTCTAAGGTATTTTGAGTGGTTGCTATGGTGTTGCTAGGGAGTTCTGAGGTATTTTGGGTGGTTGCTAGGGTGTTGCTAGGGAGTTCTAAGGGTATTTTGAGTGGTTGCTATGGTGTTGCTAGGGAGTTCTGAGGTATTTTGGGTGGTTGCTAGGGGGTTATGGGTGTTTAAAATCTCTATTAAACGAGTGGCATTATAATGAGTGCCTATGAGTGAGTTTTTATAGAGTATTTAAAATCTCTATTAAACGAGTGCATTATAATGAGTGCACGAGGCCTGCGGCCTCGTGCCTATGAGTGAGTTTTTATAGAGTATTTAAAATCTCTATTAAACGAGTGCATTATAATGAGTGCACGAGGCCTGCGGCCTCGTGCCTATAGCCTATGGTTGCTAGGGTGCTGTAACTGGTTGCTATGGTGTGGCTATGAAGATTTTAGGCCATTACTTATTGGCTGCTGGATAATATAAATCCTCTGAGGGAGAGAGAGGGGGAGACATGCAGGGGTGTCAGGCCCTTTGTGTCTGTGTGTGTGAAAAATGACAGTTGGGATTTGAATTTCTGAAAATTCCGCAATGTTAAGTCAATGGGACTTTTTTGGCCGCTTTTTCGTCCGCTGCGCGAACATCGTACACCCGATCGCTTAGAAAAGATATAGCACACCTCTCCTCAATGGGCCGGTCGATTTGACACCTCACTCAGGGGTCTGTGACAAACGGTGCGGGGCGAGTTTCGCGCCGAACTTTGTCCAGAATAATAAGAATAAGAATAAAAACTAGAACGTACATTTCCAGAAGAAAATGTGAATGGTGCTTGCAGTGGCAAAACTCGACACTCGGTTGCTAGAGTGTGGTACATGATTGCATACGAGCCAACAACCATGTCTGTACGATGTTCTGCTGCTGAGATATGGCTTATTCATGTTGTTCAGGTCGTTGCTAGGGTGTTCTGAGTGGTTGCTAGGGTGTATTGGGTGGTTGCTAGGCGGTTGCTAGGGTGTTCTGGTGGTTGCTAGGTGGTTGCTAGGTGGTTGCTAGGGTGTTCTGGGTGGTTGCTAGGGCGGTTGCTAGGCAGTTGCTAGGGTGTTCTGGGTGGTTGCTAGGGCACCACAGATGGTTACTATGGGGTTAGGACTAAGGTAACGAGTGCATTATAATGAGTGCACGAGGCCTGTGGCCTCGTGCCTATAGCTTATGGTTGCTAGGGTGCTGTAACTGGTTGCTATGGTGTGGCTATGAAGATTTTAGGCCATTCTGGGTGGTTGCTAGGTGGTTGCTAGGCAGTTGCTAGGGTGTTCTGGGTGGTTTCTATGGTATTCTGGGTGGTTGCTAGGCAGTTGCTAGGGTGTTCTGGGTGGTTGCTAGGGCACCACAGATGGTTACTATGGGGTTAGGGCAAAATCTCTATTAAACGAGTGCATTATATTGAGTGCACGAGGCCTGTGGCCTCGTGCCTATGAGTGAGTTTTTATAGAGTATTTAAAATCTCTATTAAACGAGTGCATTATAATGAGTGCACGAGGCCTGCGGCCTCGTGCCTATAGGCCTATGGTTGCTAGGGTGCTGTAACTGGTTGCTATGGTGTGGCTATGAAGATTTTAGGCCATTACTTATTGGCTGCTGGATAATATAAATCCTCTGAGGGAGAGAGAGGGGGAGACATGCAGGGGTGTCAGGCCCTTTGTGTCTGTGTGTGTGAAAAATGACAGTTGGGATTTGAATTTCTGAAAATTCCGCAATGTTAAGTCAATGGGACTTTTTTGGCCGCTTTTTCGTCCGCTGCGCGAACATCGTACACCCGATCGCTTAGAAAAGATATAGCACCACCTCTCCCCGATGGGCCGGTCGATTTGACACCTCACTCAGGGGTCTGTGACAAACGGTGCGGGGCGAGTTTCGCGCCGAACTTTGTCCAGAATAAAAAGAATAAGAATAATCGTAACTAGAACGTACATTTCCAGAAGAAAATGTGAATGGTGCTTGCAGTGGCAAAAAACACGACCCGGTTGCTAGAGTGTGGTACATGATTGCATACGAGCAAACAACCATGTCTGTACGATGTTCTGCAGCTGAGATATGGCTTATTCATGTTGTTCAGGTGGTTGCTAGGGTGTTCTGGGTGGTTGCTAGGGTGTTGCTAGGCGGTTGCTAGGGTGTTCTGGGTGGTTGCTAGGCAGTTGCTAGGGCGTTGCTAGGTGGGTTGCTAAGGTATTCTGGGTGGTTGCTATGCGGTTGCTAGGGTGTTCTGGGTGGTTACTATGGTGTTCTGGGTGGTTGCTAGGGTGTTATGGATGGTTGCTATGGTGTTGCTAGGGAGTTATTAGGGTATTTTGGGTGGTTGCTATGGTGTTGCTAGGGAGTTCTAAGGTATTTTGGGTGGTTGCTAGGGTGTTATGTGTGGTTCCTAGGGTGTTCTAAGGTGTTTTGGGGTGGTTGCTATGGTGTTGCTAGGGAGTTCTAAGGTATTTTGGGTGGTTTACTAGGGTGTTGCCAGGGAGTTCTAATGTATTTTGGGTGGTTGCTAGGGTGTTCCGGGTGGTTTCTAGGCAATTGCTAAGGTTTTCTGGGTGGTTGTTAGGGTATTTGGGTGATTGCTAGGATCATTTCTAGGCGGTTGCTAGGGTGTTCAGGGCGGTTGCTAAGGTATTTTTGGTGGTTGCTATGGTGTTACTAGGTGGTTGGTAGTTTTCACAGATGGTTACTATGGGGTTAGGGCTAAGGTTAGGCACTCGGCCCGCAGAGTATTTAAAATCTCTATTAAACGAGTGTATTATAATGAGTGCACGAGGGCCGATAGAGTATTTAAAATCTCTATTAAACGAGTGCATTATAATGAGTGCACGATTGCTAGGGTGCTGTAACTGGTTGCTATGGTGTGGCTATGAAGATTTTAGGCCATTACTTATTGGCTGCTTGATAATATAAAATCCTCTGAGGGGAGAGAGAGGGGGAGACATGCAGGGGTGTCAGGGCCCTTTGTGTCTGTGTGTGTGAAAAATGACAGTTGGGATTTGAATTTCTGAAAATTCCGCAATGTTAAGTCAATGGGACTTTTTTGGCCGCTTTTTCGTCCGCTGTGCGAACATCGTACACCCGATCGCTTAGAAAAGATATAGCACACCCTCTCCTCAATGAGCCGGTCGATTTGACACCTCACTCAGGGGTCTGTGACAAACGGTGCGGGGCAAGTTACGCGCCAAACTTTTGTGTGGAAGAATAATAATAATACTAGAACGTACATTTCCAGAAGAAAAATGTGAATGGTGCTTGCAGTGGCAAAACTCGACGCTCGGTTGCTAGAGTGTGGTACATGATTGCATACGAGCCAACAACCATGTCTGTACGATGTTCTGCTGCTGAGATATGGCTTATTCATGTTGTTCAGGTGGTTGCTAGGGTGTTCTGGGTGGTTGCTAGGGTGTTGCTAGGCGGTTGCTAGGGTGTTCTGGGTGGTTACTATGGTGTTCTGGGTGGTTGCTAGGGTGTTATGGATGGTTGCTATGGTGTTGCTAGGGAGTTCTTAGGTATTTTGGGTGGTTGCTATGGTGTTGCTAGGGAGTTCTAAGGTATTTTGGGTGGTTGCTAGGGTGTTATGTGTGGTTCCTAGGGTGTTCTAAGGTGTTTTGGGTGGTTGCTAGGGGTGTTGCTAGGGAGTTCTCAGGTATTTTGAGTGGTTGCTATGGTGTTGCTAGGGAGTTCTGAGTATTTTGGGTGGTTGTTAGGGTGTTATGGGTGGTTGCTAGGGTGTTCTAAGGTGTTTTGGGTGGTTGCTATGGTGTTGCTAGGGAGTTCTAAGGTATTTTGGGTGGTTGCTAGGGTGTTGCTAGGGAGTTCTAAGGTATTTTGGGTGGTTGCTAGGGTGTTCAGGGTGGTTGCTAAGGTATTTTTTGGTGGTTGCTATGGTGTTACTAGAGTAGTAGTACTATGAGTGAGTTTTTATAGAGTATTTAAAAATCTCTATTAAACGAGTGCATTATAATGAGTGCACGAGGCCTGCGGCCTCGTGCCTATAGTCTATGGTTGCTAGGGTGCTGTAACTGGTTGCTATGGTGTGGCTATGAAGATTTTAGGCCATTATTTATTGGCTGCTGGATAATATAAATCCTCTGAGGGAGAGAGAGGGGGAGACCATGCAGGGGTGTCAGGCCCTTTGTGTCTGTGTGTGTGAAAAATGACAGTTGGGGATTTGAATTTCTGAAAATTCCGCAATGTTAAGTCAATGGGACTTTTTTGGCCGCTTTTTCGTCCGCTGTGCGAACATCGTACACCCGATCGCTTAGAAAAGATATAGCACACCTCTCCTCAATGAGCCGGTCGATTTGACACCTCACTCAGGGGTCTGTGACAAACGGTGCGGGGCAAGTTACGCGCCAAACTTTGTGTGGAAGAATAAAAATAATAAGTATGCAAGATAACACTAATGTTGCTTTGCCTATAGGCAAGCACCATTAATAAGTATGAGCAATAACAATACTGTTGCCTTGCTAAAGCAAGCACCAGTAATAAGTATGAGCAATAACACTAATGTTGCTTTGCCTATAGGCAAGCACCATTAATAATAAGTATGAGCAATAACAATACTGTTGCCTTGCTAAAGCAAGCACCAGTAATAATAAGTATGAGCAATAACAATACTGTTGCCCTTGCTAAAGCAAGCACCAGTAATAATAAGTATGAGCAATAACAATACTGTTGCCTTGCTAAAGCAAGCACCAGTAATTACATTTTATATTATTCTTTTTTACTTTTGATAGATTTCAATGAATTCAGTCAATTATTTTATTTTATTTATTTAAATGAATTATATGTTTCTCTGGTTTTGGTGACACTGAATGGAAAAGTCTGTGCTCTTATAATAAACCAGCAATTAACAAATAATTGAGATGTATTTTCTGTGCACCTGACTCTCTCACTACTCTGTCTGCTTCTAGTATTATTGCTGTAAGAAGAATGGCTCGGATCCAGATGTTGTTTGCCCACAACCCCCAGTTCGCCTGCAACGCATGCAGCACGTCCCGGGTGGACGGGGCCTCCTCCACCCCTCTCTCCCTGTCCCCGGAGCCCACGCCACCGCAGAGCTTCTGCCCCACCTGCTCCCCCATACGGCTCTCCGTTTTACATCCACACCATGGACGAAACGCGGAACGGGGGCGAACGCATCGCTTACGTGCCGTCCCACTACAACAGCCCGCCCCTGTCCCTCACCCTTCCCTCGTTACACAGCGCGTCGCTGAGCTCTCGAAGCCGACCGGACCTCTACTCTAACACACGTGCCATAAGCACTGATGTCTGATCAGTGACGTCCACCTCAGTCCACACACAGAACAGAGTGAATGGGGACCAAGGACAGCGACTACTCCGTTTTTACATCTGTCTAGCGGTTCATTGAAATCAATTAATCCTATATAATGTTTTATAGAAAATTGATACAAATGCGTTCTTCCTGAATTTATTTGAATCTTAATTAAAGGGCGAATCATCATTTACTCACCCTCCCAAACCTGTATGGGTTTCTAAAAAGCAAACAGTTTTTGGTCCCCATTGACTTCCATGGAAATTGGAAAATAATACTATGGAAGTCCAATGGAGCCCATCAACCGTTTGCTTTCAAACATTCTTAAAAATCTTCTGTTGTGTTCAACAGAAGAAAGAAATTCTCAACTTGAGGGTGAGTAAATGATGACAAAATTACAATTTTGGGGGTGAAACATCCTTTTAAAAATCTATATTTCGT
>JARPMJ010009395.1:0-27409 GCA_033366665.1 Phoxinus dragarum | reverse complement strand
ATCACACAGTGAGCTTCAGTGAGTCCTGACTGAGACTTCTCAAACTTCTCTTCTTCTCCAGACTCACCTTATGAGACTCTACAGCCTCTCTCAGCTGCTGAAGATCTTTCTCTCTCTGCTGGATCCTCTGCTGGAACGACCTCTGCGTGTCCTTCAGCTGCTTCTGCAGCACAAACCAATAGCAGAGATCACACTTTATACTGCCACTATATCAGCATGTGCTTTTTTTGTGTTGATCAATGTTTACAGTGTATTTTCACCATATTTTCTGTAAAGTTAAATGCGAGCACAAATACACTCAGCAGTGAAAGTTCACTTACAGCTGCTCTTCACTTCTGTGACATCTGCAGTGTGAATGATGTTTCCTGATCATATGGTGCCAATATAAACAGTGTCAACATTACTTCATCAGTGTCTAGTTTCATACCTGTTTCTCTGTCCTCTGCGCTGCGGCTGATACAGTGTCGTGGTTTTTATGATCGTCCATCGTACACAGCACACATATAAACTTCTGGTCAGTGCGGCAGAAAACCTCAAGGAGTTTATCATGTGTTTGGCAGATCATCTCCTGCAGTCGTCCAGTGGCATCAGTCACTTTATGTGGCTTACGGGAGAAATATTCCTCATGACGGTCAAAATGAGTTGGACAGTAAGACTCCAGACACTGCAGACAGGACTTGACGGCTTTGTGTTTTCTTCCAGTACAGACGTCACACTGCACATCTCCAGCTCCAGCGTAACAGTCAGCAGGGAGTTTAGTCTTCTTCAGTTTCTCCACCAGTTCGGCCATCATGGTGTTTTTAGCTAAAGCAGGTCTTGGACTGAAGGTCTGTCTGCACTGAGGACAGCTGTAGACTCTCTTCTGATCCTCCTGATCCCAGCAGTCTGTAATACAGATCTTACAGTAACTGTGTCCACAGGGAATGGCCACTGGATCCTTCAGGAGATCCAGACACACTGGACACAGGAACTCATCCTGAGAAAATCTGGCTTCTGCCATTTTACTGCATGAGACACACAAACACACAACAGCTCAACTACACTTCAGTTTCACTTTCCCCGAACTCTTCCTGCTTCCTGGTTCTGTGTTTGAGTGACGTGTGCAAAACAGGTTTATCAAGTCTGTAAACCATCATAAAGCTTCATTCCTGCTGAGTTCAGATTCTACAATAGTAAATGCAAAAACCTTACTGTAAACCCTAACTTTTATGAGTATTTAGAGCTTTCTGTTTCTTCTGAGTTTACAAAACTGAGGCATAATAAGTAATCTGAATTTAGACAATCTTAAATTGAACTGAAACTGGGCTTTTCATGAATCCAGTCTGATTCGCCTGTTTTCTTGTCCCCATGTTCGTTGTCTCGAAGCACAATGCTTAGTTTTGACAGTTTGCCGTGTCGCTTGCTGTCATTGTGATTGATTTGTTTCCCCACCCTCTAGTTCATCATCACTGCTCAGTCCCTGCACCTGTTATTGATTACCTTCCTTGTCTTGTGCCAGATCGCTGTATTCGCTTCCTGCTACACTTCGACCCAGCCAGTTAATAGTTCACTCCAGTCGGGTTTTGAGGCTCCAGTGCCGTTTATTTTCCCTGTTTGTTTTTCTCTTGTGCATCTTCTGCCAATCTCTCCCACTGCATGAAAAGTGGGATTTTCGTCGGTAAGCGGCACTGTACAGTTGGGTACTCAACCAGAATAATACTTTTAAAATTGGGATGTGTAGTTGCTGCCTTTTACCGCTAAGTGGTGCTACAATAATAGACTTTGAAAAGTGTCCGTTTATTCTCTCTATTGCGTAATCTGCCGCGGCTCGTTGAGAACTAGTATCTAATAAATTCAAGTGAATCAGTTAAACAAATTAATTATCCCCAATACTGAAATTACAGTACAAATTTAGAACTGAAACAAATAGGCTTCTATTATTGCAGCAAATTTAAGCAAAGTAGACTAAACTTAACATTGTGTGCCCAGTTTTTCTAAAACTAATTAATAATTTAGAAAGGCTATGCATGTCAAGGTTATGCGTCATAGCCCTACTTTTACGAACTGAAACATAACAGTAAAATAAATTAAACTAATTGATCGTAAAATTAAAACATTGTCAGGACTTGCTAACCGGTGTTAGTCAGCAGCATTTGTGTTTTAGCATTAATTCATATTTAAATAGGTGTACAGTAGGTGCATCATTTTCTTTAATAAATAAAGAAAACATTTCAACATAAAACATTGCAATAAAAAAATGTCACATCAATGAGGCTTTGCATAAGCTTAAGAGGTTATGCTCAAGCGCGTTCATGTAGGCTATAATGCCAGATTGTTCGCTATCATAGCGGGCTACACACTGCTCAAACATTTAAAACTCTACAAAACCAGTTGAAACAACTGTATTGAACACTTCAATTGATTTTTAAATGAAAAACATTTAAATAGCTACATTAGCTACACAATATTTATCATTTAATTAAGATTGTGCTTATTTGGACACATCGAGAGATTTATTCTGAAATTAATTTTGCCTTTGCCTGCCTCGTATCATCAGGCTGGCTATCCAACACTTTCCATATGAAAGACAAGACATTAGCATTATTAAAGTGTTGATAATGAAGGAATTAAATCAGAGTCTGCATGTAGTATTTCTATCATAAAAAAGTTTATTAGGCCAACTAAATATTTCATTATTTCAATAGTCTAATTGAGGATTTAAAATGCTACCTCAGTTTAGGCCAGCTTTTTCCAAGCAAAATGAAATACTTTAAATTCATGTTAATTTGTTATCATAAAAAAAATCTTCAACTCAATATTAATTTCCCCAGGGATCTTTGGATCCTTAGTTAAAACCAGGGTGCAATTTGTGAATTTAAAAATATTCAAATAAATCTTGAACCACAGTGGGTATTTCGTGCTACTGTTTAACTAAATAGAATAATTATGAAGTTAAATGAAACAATTGTAGTGGCGATCGTACCACAAAAAAACCTTGAAGTCGTCCAACGCGTAATGGTGCAAACCAGGTCTGCCATGGCATTCGATTAACACTTTATTTTATGCAGAGTAGAATTGCTTACAAACACTGCTGCTTGCATTGCTGATGTAAACTGAGCTTGTACATATGCAAGCAACAGTGAACATGATGCTAATAGCTGGACATGCCAAAATCCATCACGAACATCCACACATGCACGGTCGAAAAACTGTGTGGCTCCCTCAGATCGTAATTCCCTGTCGCTATCCACCTGTGACTTCCTCATGTAGTCTCCGTAACCACTGTGATGCCTAGCCTATGCCCCCTGGTGTGCAGGTGGAAGAGCGTCACCCCTATCCAACTTACCACCAACAAAAAACATATAACACATGTCAAAATTGGCTACAACACACCGGCCCCTAATTGTTACTCTATAATAACATAACAATTAAACCATAAAAACTATGGTGCCAATAAAATATCCATCATGCACATATGTGCTTTCAGTTCATAATGTCCATGAATACAAACATATGTATAATACATCAGTCTTTATCCAGCTTCTTGCAGAAGACAAATCTTTGTGACTGGTCTCTCCAGAATGTTGCATTTGGTCTGAACTTTAACAGGCCGCACAAGTCCTTGTGAGTCAGGAAAGGTCTGCAGTACCTTCCCTAACAACCAGGATCCGAGACAATGACTATAATAATAATAATAATATGTTTAATTTATATAGCGCCTTTCCCAAGTTCAAGGACGCTTCACAATAACAGTAGAGAACAAACAATAATTTCAAACATGAGTGGACAATAGACATTTGCCCAGTCCGAGCGATCGCAGTTGCGTTTCGCAGTGCAAGTGTAGTAAACAGAAACAATAATAAAAAAATAAAATAAAAACAACATTAATCATCACAATGACAGTAAAGAACAAACAATACTTTTGGACAATACACATTTGCCCAGTTCAAGAAACAAGCGATTGCAATTGCATATCGGTTTGCAAGTGGAATACAAACAGAAACAGTAACAGAAACAAAACAAGACTATTTACAGACAGCATGGAATATCGGCAGCTATGTCTCCAATGATGAAGCTTCTCTTGTCCTTGGACCACCATTGTCGTTCCTGCAACAGAGGTAAGTACTCCCGGATCCATCTGTGCCAGAAGAGATCCGATAAGAACTGAACTTGCCTCCAACGTCGTTTTGTGTATAAATCACTCTTCTCGAAAAGCCCAGGTGGGAGTGCAGGATTACCTTTCAACAGGAGGATGTGATTTGGGGTCAAGGGTTCCAGATCGTTAGGATCATTTGACACTTTGGTGATGGGACGGTCATTTAATATGGCTTCCACCTCACACAGAAGAGTTTGTAACCCCTTGTACGAAATTAGTTCCGTTGTCTGATCTGATGTGCGATACCTGGCCTCTTCTGGATATAAATCTGCACAGTGCATTGACGCAAGAACTGGTATCTTATGAATATGCTATTTCCAAGTATACATTACCCGTAACTCCATGCCGTTCTGTACTGTCGGTTAATCATGTGAGAGAGAGCGGTTATTAAGTTTAATACCGCATATATTAATAGAAGACCCGTCGGTGAAGGGGGTTCCTGATTCTGTTTCCACACGTCACTGACACACGCACGCGCTTCCCTGACAGTCACGTGACTTTCACTCAAACACAAACAGGTTCACGGGAAAGACGCGTGTGTGTGTGTGTGTGTGTGTGTGTGTGTGTGTGTGTGTGTGTGTGTGTGTGTGTGTGTTGCCTGCAGAGTGTTTTGCGGCTTGTTTTGTTCCACTGCCTTAATAAGTTTGCCTGAGATCACGTGGACACAAACGACTCAAATATGTTAATTTAGATTTGTTCATAAAACATAATATAAACATTTTATTTGTAAAAGTACTATAAACAACATTCTTTATGATCAGAATTGATCTTTACAACATTGAATTATTGAAGAGTTGCAAACAATTATTTTACATTTTATGCATTTTCTTATTGGTAGTTAGTGTGCTAGACTCTAAAGGCAGTAAAAATAGGGCACAGTGTACTGTTAATATTAGGAATTATCCCTATTGATTTTTCACAGGTGTTTTAACTGCATTTTAAATAACTTGGCCAGGCAGAAAATTACCAGAAGTCTATATTTTCCATTTTTTAAACATGTTTTTTCTTACAGTGTACCTAACTGAACAACAGTTATTGGAACTAGGCTAATAACATGATGTATCATAAGCGAACAACTACTATTTAACAATTGCAATAGCCACTTGATTCACAAATGATGCGTGTATACTGCATCTTCCTCCAGATCTCTTCAGGCTGTTCAATAGTTTTCTCTTTTTGTGTAGTTTAGATGAAAATATGTGCATTTTTATTGTTTGAGGCACATTTCAAAAGTTGCCAAATACATTTTAAAAAATAGCTAAATTTGTGGCTAGGTGCTTTTTGAAAAAAGTTTGCTAAATCTAGCAACAAAATAACTAATGCCGAGTTCACACTGCACGGTTTTCAAAGTAGTCAGATCACTGTAGCCTGCAAGAAGATTGCAATACAAATTGTCTGTGCGCTGATTTGCAGCGAAAAGGAGAAAAAGAAAACCAGATTTTGCAGGAGGGAATGGTTGGGGGAGACGCGGGGAGTGTGTTTCTGCAAAGAGAGTATAATTCTGCAATGTGCTGCTGTTGCTGCTGGTCATGTTTGATATAAGTGTAAATATATCTATTAAAATGCTAATATTGTGGTCTATAACTCCTCCCCGAACACCCCGCTGTCCTGTATCCTGCGCTCTCATTGGCTGTCGCAGTTTTCGCAGTGGATCAGACACACGAGATCAAAGGAAAATATTGCAGGATTTGCGCTCTTGTGGTTTGTTGCTCATTGAATAGGCCTGTCATAAAAATAATTATGATGATCAAGACACCCAAAGTACGCTTATTTCCCCAATATATATATATATTTAAAGGGGTGGTAAAATGCCCTTTTCACAAGATAAGTCTCTGATGTCTCCAGAGTGTGTGTGTGAAGTTTTAGCTCAAAATACCCCACAGATATTATTACCGGTATATCGCATGTTAAAATTGTCACTTTTTGAGGGTGAGCAAAAATGCACCTGTGTTTGTGTCTGTCCCTTTAAATGCAAATGAGCTGCTGCTCCCGGCACAGGGGGCGGAGCTACAAGAGCTTGTGTCCTTTTACCTCACACACACACACACACACACTGAAAATGTCAATGTTTATGTTCAAACCAGACAATAATGGAGAGACTCAAGAAGAAGTGACATTTCTGAATGGTTATTTGATGAATATATGTAGTTTATGTGTAGTATCTTCTAGTCATTGATTAGCATATTCTGTCATGATAATCTTTAAATCGTGTTCTGGGGGCGGGGTTTATGTAAATTTTAGGGTTGGTGATGTCACTAAACCCGGGAGGAAGCTCGTGTAGTTCCTACCAGCAAAAATAAAATAAAAAAAATAAAATATAAAAAAATAAAAAATAGTCCCTACCAGCTGTTTGTAGAGAACTGTTGACATTTAACTGCACACAGAAATAGTGGCATCTGTCTTTGAGCTGAACACCTAACAATAACAAGGCTATGTATAGGTTTGTAATGATAACTATATATACATAATAAACATGAAACTTTACAGACACATGCATGTGTACTTTCTAATGAGAGCTATGAGATTACGTTTTACACAAACACGTACCTAGGGATAATGGGGTGATTCAAGTTTTCATGGAACATAAGTAAAAGTAGAAAATAAAAAATCCCCCTTCTCCCTGATGACTGCAGCCACCTTCGGGTCCTTGTAGATGCTTTGAATGACCATGTCCTCCTCTGCAAAAACAACAGTCACACCAGTCCATACCTGTCAGCAGGAGTTGCCCTTGGACCTGCCAGTAGTAGCCATGATGGAGTCATTGTGGAGCTTCAGGCATTTGCAGTCAACATAACTCTTGACATTGGGGCATTTTACCTCCAACAGGCCAAAGGGTGGGTTGTCTGTGGGGTCAAAACAACACCATCGGGAGGATATCATAACCAGGGGGCATCAAGGTGTATGACGAAGCCACAAGGCCAGTAGCGGTTGTTCTTCACTTTACAGTACTCTTGAATGGCCTGTGGCTCCAATGCCAGACCTCTTTTTATGACCGATGATTGGACCTCTTTCAGCGAGATGTTCTGCTGATGTCTGACCACGAACATGACAAACCTCCCTAAAGTGAGAAGATGTTACTCTCATCTTTCTGACCCGATGCCATTCCATAGACAAACTCTGGTCCCTTGTTGCCACTTCTATGCCCCTTGCCATTTCTAAGTTGGTCTGTAGAGATTGCAGATGCAGTTTCTGGTGGAGATTGCACACAAACTGGCAACAAGTGGGCTCCAATCTGTAGGCATCCAAGGGCAGAGGTGGAGGAGCTCCGGTGTGGAGTAAGATCATGCGGCTGACTGGCACCGGCTGCTGGTAAGAGATCGGGCAGCCCTCCTGAACTTTGCCCAAAGCTGACTCGGCCAGCGGGACATCAGCCCTGAAGGACATGGTGGTAATAAGGGGTGCTATCTCAGGGGAAAAGCCTTCATATGCATCTGTCACTTTCAAAACATCAGGATCAGGCATATCCCCCCACATCGCCATGCTCCGATGTAGAATTTTATATCACAATTCAAATTAGTAAACATGTACCTATACCAGAGTGCGGATCGGGCCAAATTTTTCTGTCCGACAGAGCAGTAACCGAGCCCGACCCGAGACCAACAGTTAAAATCCCATTTTTTTCTCAAACTAATGACACATGTACGTTTGTTTGTGTGGCAAACGCGTGGAAAGACAAACGCTTTTATTAAGCAACTGTAGGAAAGCATTCGGAAATGTCAAAAGATCAGTGCATCAGCGCGCACAGAGCAACAAGGCTCTTAACACAGGCGCGTGCACGTGTTTCGTTGTCACGGCTACATAAACAAATTTCCACACACAGGAAGACAGATGTTATGGTAATATTTTACATGTGTTTTAATCACAAAAATGGATGCTTAGCATAAAGTTCTGCCGGGAAGACTTAATTGTTACGTCACTTTACCTTTATCTATCTATCCAATCACATTCCAATACTCGTGGTATAAAAGATTGGTCACTTACTCTTGTCTGAGTTCGCAGATGCTGACGCGCCAATTCAGTTGCTCGCGTTAGTTGCCGACCAACATGTCTAAAGACACGGAACTTCTTTGCGTCTACTCCGACTCCGACGATGATTTCATCTCACCATCTCCTCCCGTTGCACGCCGCAGCTCACGCATTCAGAGCCGCATTTCTCCGTGGGCACAGTGGTCATCTGAGGATACAATTAAAGCCCTCGAGGAAGCCGGCATACCGACTAGCCAAGGTCTCTCCAGAGAAGACCTACACCTCTTGGCCCTGAACACATTGGGCAATCCACCTGCCTCTTTTCCACCAAAAGCTTCAACTTCATCAGTTCAACCCAAATCAACCGGCAAGAAAAGATTAGCTAAGTCATCCTCACCTCATCCAGCCAAGAGATCAGCAATTCCTGCTCGGATACCATCTTCTCCGCAGATTGTCGAACCTCCAGATACGAACTGTCAACTCATTTCCGCAGTACAAAGCCTTGCCCAGACGGTCAAAGGATTAGAATCCAAAATGTCATCTCTCGAACATTCTATTACTAACTCAAGCTCAAACCCGGACATGATCTATCCAGTGATTCCACAGTGCAATCCTCTTCATTCCGGATTAAGCAACCCCTTGAACGAGCCTTCTACATCTTCGGCTTTCCCCACTCCTCTACACTCGGTCCAGACGCCTTTTCAAGACGTTTCTGCACCAACGGCTTCCTCAAACTTCAACCTATCTACAGCGGCACCTGCTCAGAATTTCGGTAGGCGTTTTGTTTCACCAGCCGCCGTAACGGTGTCTCCTCACCTAAGAAACAACATCATCCAAGGTAAGGATGTTAACTTGGCTACTTTACTGCTTCCTTCACCCGCTACCGACAGAAAAATGGTGGATTGCGGTGACGTGGCAGTGCTTCTTAAAACCTCTGATCCTCGCCTTCAACGCAATCTTTCGTTTGGCGAATTTGTCATTGCTTTCGGCATCTACAGAGACATTTTATGCCAATGTTACCCAGAGAGAAGGGAAGAACTAGATTTATACCTATCTATGATCGCGGATTTCAGCCAAAGATATGGGGGCACGTTGTTTTATGAATATCACAAGTCTTTTTCTGCCAAATCTGCTTCTTTCATCGCGCTTTTCAATTCAAGATTAGACTGGTCAGTTACAGACACCGAACTACTCGTCCGCCACTTCGGCGGCCAAAAAATCTTGGCATGCGCTATTTGCAGCGCTCACGGGCATTCGGCTTCGTTCTGCCCCAAAGCATTTGCAAACAATGATTCGGCTACTATCCAAGGTGCTAAAAAGGTAAGACCCTCTTCAAACAGCAGAGGTCGCCATGGTTCACGCTTCAATGGTGTCTCCTTATGTTCTCGTTTCAATGAATCTGTTTGTTCATATACTAATTGTAAATTTGCTCATATTTGTAGCTTTTGCAAGGATCCGCACCCGAAATCTGTCTGCCCACGCCGGTACAAACCTGCTACCCACGGGAAAGCCCCAATTCAGAGAAAATTCTGAATAGTCACCTATCAACTCCTATCAACATCCCGAACCTTTCAAACTACCTTTTTTCTCACCCTGATCCGGTTTTTGTGGATTATTTAATCACCGGCTTGTCCCAAGGGTTTCGGGTGGGAGTTCTTTCACATCTTTCTGCCTCTTTCGTTGCAAAAAATTTACAATCAGCCAGAAATGAACCCGACGTGGTTTCAGCACTCTTAGAGAAAGAGGTTAATAAAAGATATGTCATTGGCCCTTTCGCTTCTCCTCCTTTCTCTCCTTTTCGGATCAATTCTATCGGGATAGCAACGCGGAAATATTCTGGCAAAAAACGTCTCATCTTTGACATGTCTTCTCCTCATTCCTCCAACATAGCAAGCGTTAATGAATGCATTCCTCTGCCCCCTTTCTCTTTACATTACGCCTTGGTCGACAATGCGATCCAGTTAATCAAGTTAGCTGGCCAAGGCGCTCGGTTAGCCAAAGCCGACATTACAGACGCTTTCAAAACCATGCCAATTCACCCCTCCGATTGGCATCTTTTTGGAGTTAAATGGGATTCAAAATTCTATTTTGCAGTAAGGCTCACATTCGGATGTAGAAGTAGCCCGCACATATTCAACACTCTTTCTGAAGCTTTGTGCTGGATCCTGCTTAATGTCTGTAAACTTCCTTTCGTTTTGCATCTTCTGGACGATTTTCTGTTGATCGATTTTCCAAATTCACAATCTCCCATTCTCGATATACTCAAGCAGGTATTTAGGGATGTTGGCGTTCCCCTCTCCGCAGAGAAAACATTGGGCCCATCTACTTCGCTCGAATTTCTAGGCATTTCTCTCGATGCGGTCAAAATGCAAGCTTCTCTTCCTCAGGAAAAACTCCTAAGGATCAGATCCTTTCTGCAACTTTTTTCTTCCTTACGCGTCGTTTCAAAACGTGATATACTTTCTCTGCTCGGCCACTTAAATTTCGCCATGAGTATAATTCCACAAGGAAGGGCTTTTATTTCTCGGCTGCTAACACTGGCTCATTCTACGAAAAACCTAAGCGATTTGCTTCATTTAGATGAAGGATGTCTTTCTGACATTAAATTTTGGACTCGTTTGTTAAACGATTGGAACGGCATTTCCTTTTTCTATAATGACGTTTTCGAATCATCAGAAGAATTACATCTATTTACCGACGCTGCCCCCTCCATCGGTTTCGGGGGTTTCTTCCAAGGCCAATGGTTCTCAGAAAAATGGCCAATCGCATTTCCCGGATCCACATCTGGCTCATTTTCTTCCGCGCTCTACGAGCTTTATCCATTAGTTCTAGCCAGCGTAATTTGGGGTCCAGCGTGGTCAAGGAAACGCATTATGATGTTCTGCGATAACGAAGCCGTCGTCACCATCATTAATAAAGGCAGATCATCTTGCCAGACGATCATGCCTTTCGTGAGACGCCTTATCTGGCAATCAGTCGTTTTCAATTTCATCATCAAGGCTGTTCATATACCCGGACACTCTAATGTTATTGCTGATGCCCTATCTCGTTTCCGTTTTCAGACGTTCAGACGCCTTTGCCCTTCAGCCAACACGGATCCAACACCTTGCCCTCACCTATCAGCAGCAATGTTAGATTAGATGACTTGGTTACATCAGCCAGACATTATATGTCTATAGGTGTAGCTCCCTCTACTTTTAGAGCTTATACTTCCAAATGGTCTTCTTTTTTAATGTTTTGCTTTTCTTTTCAAACTCCTTTATTTCCAATTTTGCTTACGACTGTATGTTCTTTTCTCGTTTTTAATTTCGAAAAACGTAATCTTAAACCTTCTTCCATTCGCAGATTACTCGCAGGCATTCAATTTTACGCAAGATTTTTCAATCCCGATTTTCCCAGTCTTTTTTCTGCTTCTTCCATCCGGCTATTGCTTAAAGGTATGAGTAAATCCTCTCGCAATTCCCCAGATAAACGTCTGCCTATTACCTTGCCCTTATTGCAAAGATTAATCGCTTCAATACGTAACGGCCTATTTTCTACATATACTAATACTTTATTAGAAGCCGTGTTTCTAACCGCTTTTTACGGGTTCATGCGTCCGGGAGAATTTACTTCAGCAACCAACCATTTCAATCCTGCCCATGATCTCTCTTTTTCTGACTTACGATTCTCACCTAATTTCTTTACTCTTTTTCTCAAACACTCTAAGAATGATTCTGTAGGTTTTGGCGTTACACTAACAATTTCTAGAATTAACAACAATTTCTGCCCTTTCTTATCTATGCTTAAGTTTCTTAAAATCCGCCAGAAATCGCCAGATCATTCTCCTCTATTTATTCTACCTAATGGAGCACCCCTCTCTAAAGCCTGGTTTAGAAATCACCTAGTTTCCGTCCTCAAAAGCTGCAGCCTATCTACCTCCCAGTATACCGGACATTCCTTCAGGATCGGGGCAGCCACTACAGCAGTGTTTGTTCCGTAGTCTTATAGACTGTGTGGCCCGGCGGCCTTGTCTCTGTGGTCTTTAAGGCCGTGTGGCCCGGCGGCCTTGTCTCTGTGGTCTTTAAGGCCGTGTGGCCCGGCGGCCTCGTCTCTGTGGTCTAGCAGACCATGTTTGTCTATGTGGTCTAAAAGGCCGTGTGGCCCGGCGGCCTTGTCTCTATGGTCTAGCAGACCATGTTTGTCTATGTGGTCTAAAAGGCCGTGTGGCCCGGCGGCCTTGTCTCTATGGTCTAGCAGACCATGTTTGTCTATGTGGTCTAAAAGGCCGTGTGGCCCGGCGGCCTTGTCTCTGTGGTCTTTAAGGCCGTGTGGCCCGGCGGCCTTGTCTCTGTGGTCTTTAAGGCCGTGTGGCCCGGCGGCCTCGTCTCTGTGGTCTAGCAGACCATGTTTGTCTATGTGGTCTTAAAGGCCGTGCGGCCCGGCGGCCTTGTCTCTGTGGTCTAACAGACCGTGTATGTCTCAGTGGTCTAACAGAACGTGTATGTCTCTGTGGTCTGAAAGGCCGTGTGGCCCGGCGGCCTTGTCTCTGTGGTCTAAAAGGCCGTGTGGCCCGGCGGCCTTGTCTCTGTGGTCTTAAAGGCCATGTGGCCCGGCGGCCTTGTCTCTGTGGTCTAGCAGACCGTGTATGTCTCCGTGGTCTAACAGACCGTGTATGTCTCTGTGGTCTAAAAGGCCGTGTGGCCCGGCGGCCTTGTCTCTGTGGTCTAGCAGACCGTGTTTGCCTCTGTGGTCTAACAGACCTTGTTCGTCCCCGTGGTCTTAAAGGCCATGCGGCCCTGCGGCCTTGTCTACTACACTCTACAAATTATCTTCAGGTTCTGTTTAATTACGAAATGGCCTTCTATAACGTAGCTTCCAGCCTTATGGCATTCTATGTCCACACTTACCATGTTAACTCTTGTTCTTCTACTTTCTAGGAACTCCAGGACACAAGAATGGTGGGTCAATTTTATTTACCGTTTTGGGGGGTAGGCTCCGTCCTGGTGGAAGCATTATTCCACCTAATTTCTGGGGGTCGGCTGCGCCCCTGCCTTGATCTTCAGGCAGGATATGCAGAGTCCGGACCCTCAGATTGCGAGCTACGGACGGGGCCTACGCCAAAGAACTTTATTGCTTGCTGGGTTGTTAATAAATGGATAATTGTCACTATATTTACTCTCCCGAGTCTTTCTGGTAGAAATGGATGCTTAGCATAAAGTTCTGCTGGGAAGACTTAATTGTTACGTCACTTTACCTTTATCTATCTATCCAATCACATTCCAATACTCGTGGTATAAAAGATTGGTCACTTACTCTTGTCTGAGTTCGCAGATGCTGACGCGCCAATTCACCACCATCCTCCCCTCCACCTCCAAGTGGAATCCTTCCCTCCATCCTCCCCACCACCACCAGGATGGTCCCTTCCATACCTCACAGGGGGTCGGCTGCGCCCCTGCCTTGATCTTCAGGCAGGATATGCAGAGTCCGGACCCTCAGATTGCGAGCTACGGACGGGGCCTACGCCAAAGAACTTTATTGCTTGCTGGGTTGTTAATAAATGGATAATTGTCACTATATTTACTCTCCCGAGTCTTTCTGGTAGAAATGATCGTTTGCTTCAAGTGAAAGCATCAGGCACATTGGCTACCTACATAATAAGCTGTTTTAAATTTAAAATGTTCAATGCCTTATCGCGATGACGTGAGCGAGCCCGACCCGAACCCGAACATAATTTCTAAATATCTGTCCGAACCCAGCGGGTCCCATCGGGATCGGGTCGGGTATCCATCCTTTAACCTATACATATCTGTGTGACAGATAACCACATTTTCATGATTATGTACCCATTGACTTCCATAGTATTTTTTTTTCCTACTATGGAAGTCAATGGGTACAGACTACTGTTTGGTTACTGACATTCTTCAAAATATCTTTCTTTGTGTTCAGCAGAAGAAATAAATTAATACAGGTTTGAAACAACTTGAGGGTGAGTAAATGATGACAGATTTTTAATTTGAAAGTGAACTATCCCTTTAATTAAAGTCTTGTGCTGTTTTAAAGGGACAATAAGTAGGAATTACTCCCATCTAGTGGTAAATTTGTATTTTGCATTCAAACTAATTTTGCTCTCCAGCGCCTCGCTTTTTCAAATGCGCGTTGCATCTACGGTAGGCGATATGTACCAAAAAGATTTGACAGGAATTTTCCTTCAGGTGAACAGGTGTGTTATTTCAAACAAACTGCAACATGACAACAAACAAACGAATGTTACAGTATGAATTACTGACTGTGAAAAACATGAAATATTGTAATTAGTAGTTATGCCTTCTTTATTCGTTATATTATAGATATCATCATCAGATGATTCAACAGTAGGGAGAGGTAGAGGTAGAGGTAGAGGTAGAGGACAGAGAGGCAGTGGATCAGTGGGATAGGCGAGGAGGTGGACGACGAGGAAGAGGAGGAGAGCGAGAGTCAAGACCACGACGACAAAGATGCCCGGCAGCTACGAGAGACGATCTTGATAGAATTGAAAGTTTACAAAGGCAGAGAAGAGAAGCGACCGAGGTTTATACAATTTATGTCTAGCAATAGCAATGAATTTTCATTGTCTGTACAGTTCTATGCACGTAGCAAAATATTCACAACTTGAGCTAATGGATTGTTTTTGAAAAAGGAGAGCTATATAAAATTAGCCACATTAGCGACATTAACTCTTATTTTCTGTAATCTACGGTCACGTTTCCTTTTACGTTCTATTTTTGACTTTTTTGGCGACGATGTTTTCAAATATTATAATATACAAATATTGATTTTAGATAATAAAATACCTAAAAAGATACATATTGTCCCTTTAAAGGCAAAAACCCATATCACGGTTTCAAACATATTTTAGTTTGTTTGTAAAATATAACGCTAGTAGAGACCATTATGTTAGGCTATACATTTTACATCTCATCTGTGTTGGGAAAAGGGAGAAGAGCGAGTTTGGCAAAAGGCGGATTCAAACTCGGGTCGAATGTGCGTCAAAAGCTACTTTCAAGCACCTCACGCCCTACGACCTAAGCCACTGTAGACATTTAGTGGTGGGCGTCTTTTTGCCAAAAAGAAAGGCACTTAGTGCAAATATACGCTCCGTTATCAGAAATGTAAAAAAAAAAGGATTTTTTGGGCCCCATAATGCCCATTGGATAGTCCGGCCCTGGGTGCCCCCCATTGGCTGGTGCCCCAGGGCACTCGCCCAATCCCGTCTATGAATAATCCGGCCCTGCTCGGCAGACAGCACAACCATATCACTGACCCAGCCTTTTTTTACACCCTATTTATTAAATGATAAAAGTAAAACGAAATGGCCTCTCAGAGGTGGTTAAATGTAACTTGTGGACAATGTTGTCTTTTATGCACAGACAAACTACACCCGGCACATGTGGCTCCTGATAATAATAATGCTCTGCCATAGTCCTTGGCTTGTGCCAGCGTTGCTCTGTGTAAGGACAGGGGGTACAGCAAGGAGGCGGAGCTGAGGGTACAGCAATGAGGCGGAGCTGAGGGTACAGCAAGGTGGCGGAGTTGAGGGTACAGCAAGGAGGCGGAGTTGAGGGTACAGCAAGGAGGCGGAGCTGAGGGTACAGCAAGGTGGCGGAGTTGAGGGTACAGCAAGGAGGCGGAGTTGAGGGTACAGCAAGGAGGCGGAGCTGAGGGTACAGCAAGAAGGCGGAGCTGAGGGTACAGCAAGGAGGTGGAGTTGAGGGTACAGCAAGGAGGCGGAGCTGAGGGTACAGCAAGGTGGCGGAGTTGAGGGTACAGCAAGGAGGCGGAGTTGAGGGTACAGCAAGGAGGCGGAGCTGAGGGTACAGCAAGGTGGCGGAGCTTAGGGTACAGCAAGGTGGCGGAGCTGAGGGTACAGCAAGGAGGCGGAGCTGAGGGTACAGCAAGGAGGCGGAGCTGAGGGTACAGCAAGGAGGCGGAATTGAGGGTACAGCAAGGAGGCGGAGCTGAGGGTACAGCAAGGAGGCGGAGCTGAGGGTACAGCAAGGTGGCGGAGTTGAGGGTACAGCAAGGAGGCGGAGTTGAGGGTACAGCAAGGAGGCGGAGTTGAGGGTACAGCAAGGAGGCGGAGCTGAGGGTACAGCAAGGAGGCGGAGCTGAGGGTACAGCAAGGTGGCGGAGTTGAGGGTACAGCAAGGTGGCGGAGCTGAGGGTACAGCAAGGAGGCGGAGTTGAGGGTACAGCAAGGAGGCGGAGCTGAGGGTACAGCAAGGAGGCGGAGCTGAGGGTACAGCAAGGTGGCGGAGTTGAGGGTACAGCAAGGAGGCGGAGTTGAGGGTACAGCAAGGAGGCGGAGCTGAGGGTACAGCAAGGAGGCGGAGCTGAGGGTACAGCAAGGAGGCGGAGTTGAGGGTACAGCAAGGAGGCGGAGTTGAGGGTACAGCAAGGAGGCGGAGCTGAGGGTACAGCAAGGAGGCGGAGCTGAGGGTACAGCAAGGTGGCGGAGTTGAGGGTACAGCAAGGTGGCGGAGCTGAGGGTACAGCAAGGAGGCGGAGCTGAGGGTACAGCAAGGTGGCGGAGTTGAGGGTACAGCAAGGAGGCGGAGTTGAGGGTACAGCAAGCAAGGTGGCGGAGTTGAGGGTACAGCAAGGAGGCGGAGCTGAGGGTACAGCAAGGTGGCGGAGTTGAGGGTACAGCAAGATGGCGGAGTTGAGGGTACAGCAAGGTGGCGGAGTTGAGGGTACAGCAAGGAGGCGGAGTTGAGGGTACAGCAAGCAAGGTGGCGGAGTTGAGGGTACAGCAAGGAGGCGGAGTTGAGGGTACAGCAAGCTAGGAGGCGGAGCTGAGGGTACAGCAAGGTGGCGGAGCTGAGGGTACAGCAAGGTGGCGGAGTTGAGGGTACAGCAAGGTGGCGGAGCTGAGGGTACAGCAAGGAGGCGGAGCTGAGGGTACAGCAAGGTGGCGGAGCTGAGGGTACAGCAAGGAGGCGGAGCTGAGGGTACAGCAAGGTGGCGGAGCTGAGGGTACAGCAAGGTGGCGGAGCTGAGGGTACAGCAAGGTGGCGGAGCTGAGGGTACAGCAAGGTGGCGGAGCTGAGGGTACAGCAAGGAGGCGGAGCTGAGGGTACAGCAAGGTGGCGGAGCTGAGGGTACAGCAAGGTGGCGGAGTTGAGGGTACAGCAAGGAGGCGGAGCTGAGGGTACAGCAAGGTGGCGGAGTTGAGGGTACAGCAAGGTGGCGGAGCTGAGGGTACAGCAAGGAGGCGGAGCTGAGGGTACAGCAAGGAGGCGGAGCTGAGGGTACAGCAAGGTGGCGGAGCTGAGGGTACAGCAAGGAGGCGGAGCTGAGGGTACAGCAAGGAGGCGGAGTTGAGGGTACAGCAAGGTGGCGGAGTTGAGGGTACAGCAAGGTGGCGGAGCTGAGGGTACAGCAAGGAGGCGGAGCTGAGGGTACAGCAAGGAGGCGGAGTTGAGGGTACAGCAAGGTGGTGAAGCTGAGGGGAGGTTGCCGTTTGAAAAGGAGACGGCACACGAGCACACCGTCTCATTCAGCTGCACTGGGACGAGTCTTCGAGGACAATCTGAAAACAGATGAAAAAGTTACTACTCACACATAACAAACCTTAATCCTAGCCAGTTCAATATAATGTGATGTGAACTATATCCTACTCTCGAGTTGTGAGGTCTCTCCTTTTTCTTCAAGGATGTGGCACATAGCTCGCACACTGACTCTGAGTTAGGGATAACATCACATTGATTATCACTTAAGGTGAGACACGGCAGGCAAAAACATCGGGTTTTTTTCACTGGTCAATTTTGAGATTTTGGGCTATTTGTCTTCAATAACATCTTCTTTCAGACTTGTGGTGAAAAAAAGTCCAAAATACACATTTAAGTCTTTATTTTACTGCACTTTGTTTATTTGCGTCTGTAGATTTCTCCGAAATTCAACAAAAGTTGGCGTTCTGAATCAACTCTGAGTGCTGAGCCTTTGATCTCACACACACACTGAAAGCTCTCTCTTCTGTACAATGCTGTCGGATCCAAATATGGTCATTTCCTTTTTATCAGCAACTAATGGTGAAAGTACAATGGGCATTTAACCCTAAAAGCGAAATCTCATTGGCTGATGTCAATTTCTGACACCGTGATTGGTTCAGATGCATCACGTGACGTGCTGTTTTTTCTGCTCATAAATGCTGTGTTTACAGGTTTTGATGTGATTTAGGTGGTTTGTATTGTTGAGGCTAATGATTTGATGAGATATTGAGTCAGTAAATAGTTGTTTCCACTAAAAAAGTATGATTTTTTACATTACAAATCTTTAAATGCCTTTTTTAAAATTGAGTTTTTTGACATCCTCCAGTATAAACATCTCAGCCGATGTACACCAAACTCTCCAGTTATACACTTAGCAGTATTCTGAAGATATGTTCAGAGGGATTTGTTAATAAATCACTCCTGGCCTGATTTATGTGACATTTTAATAAAAAAATATGGCAAAAATCGATTTTTTAAGGCTATGGACAGTATATTTTGATTTCCTAGGTAATGAAAGCATATGTCCTGAAATCCCTCTGAACATCTTCTTTCATCTTGTGTGTTATCAAAATGAAAAAATAATTTTAAACCTGGCTTTATCATAGGTTCAGATCTATCTACCGAAAATATATGCAAAAGTGTGCATATTTAATGAGATAATGCCTCATTTGCATAATTAAACATACAAATTTCAATTTTTTTATGAACTTGTGTAAGTAATCAACTGAGGAAGTTTCATGATGATATCTATTATTTAAAAATGTTACCCTCTTCACCTGTAGTGTCTCGCCTTAAGTGACGCATCAAGATCGTTTAGGAATAAATTACATGGTACAAACACTCAAAAGTGATATGGCAAGATTTGCTCCAACATGGTGTTAAAGTACAGCCACTTACAGCTACGCACGTCACAGGCAAAATTGCTTTTTAACGCAGACGAGAGGTAGCGTTTATTTTAATTTTTTTACAGAATAGCCCCGTTTACATGACACCTTTTCACTTTTAAACCAATTATAATGGGGTCCGATCAAACATCCATTTCTTAACCTGATTGATAGAGGTAGTGTGTGTGTGTGTGTGTGTGTGTGTGTGTCTGTGTACACATCTACTGTATTTGATACGCTACTCCAATCAAGCGGGAAATTAATTACGTTAGGATCTTGTGAACGGATTGACTTTCAATCTGACTAAAAAGAGGTGTAAATGTAAAGGAAAGTCACAGGGTAAAAATATCTACTATAATCATGTGAGATATGGCCAACCCTAGAGGAAAACCTGTAATCCCCATAGATGATTTAGTTAGCTGAGGTAGCTTAGCATCAAGCTACTGCTAGCCCGCCCTAGTTCTAGTCAGCGGTAGTCTGCTAACTCTGCTGTCACCGTGAAGATATGACACAGTAAACTAAATAAACGTACCTTCATAGTTGTCGATGAATTGAGAAATGTACATTTTGTAGGCCTTCTCTCTCTTACTCCTGGGAGCAGATGAAAAGGAGTTAGTAATCTGGTGCAAGTCACTGATGGTAAACTTCGGCAGATCTCGCAGGCTTCGCGTATAAAACAACACCATCTTCAGGAGTGAGGCGAGCAGAAGTGGGACGGCTTACCAGAATCAAACCAGATGTCGGCAACATTCAACAATTATGCAACTAGCGAATTGACGACGAAAACCAAGGAGAATAAACGTACCTTCATTTTGCGTACTGCATTTTGTGTATGTATTCCACACAGGAAGAAACTGATGACTTTGGTATTGACTATGATGGCCCTGTAGTTCGGGAAGATAATTAGCAAATTATAGTTCAAGAAGGGAGGACATTTTTACTTTCCTTATTGAAAACAGATATTTAAAAAAAAATAGACTTAAGGTCATTGTCTTGAGAAAATTGTAGCATTAAAGTATATAAACACATAGCATTAAATGTTTACAGGCACTATTTTGGGAATTAAGTTAAATTATTTTACAATAGAGGTTAATCATTGTTGTCCATTTTGGTCTTTTTCTGTTGTTGTTTTTATCATCCTGAATCACACGTGTGTGTGTGTGTGTGTGTGTGTGTGTGTGTGTGTATTGTTTTTGCGCTCACAGGACACTGGCAAACACAGTGACACTACTGTACGTCGGACAACGGTAATGCTGATGCTGACCTCTTTTTTACACACAAACTGCCAAGACATCCATGTTTGTTTTTTTAATTAGTAGCCAAACCTGGAGTGACCTAAGAAAAAGACAAGCTCAATGTCAATTCAGAGATCTTCATTGGACAAATGTTATTGCCAAAGGCATAGAGTCAGTGGACCCCTACTGTAGAATTGCCTTCAAAAGACACCACGTCAAGAGGGGTTCAAACGCAGGAGACCTCTTTCCACTGTCTGGGGTACTGAACATTTGCAGACTCCCAGGTGAAAAGGAAATATATTTAAAGTGTGCTTATTTTGATATACTTAATGTATTTTAAGTGTATTGTATTAATTATGTATTAAATGTGTTATTTTGGAACAACTTCAAGTATACTAAATGTACTTGTATATGTATTTAAGTTCAATTTTAATGTAATAGTAATATATTTTAATATACTTAATTGTGTTAAAATGGAACTATTTTAAGTACATTTAGTGTAATTTAATAGCACTTCTTTAAATTGTATTTTTAATACATTTTAAATGTACTTTCGAAATACAACTTAAATATATTTTTAACATCATATTAATGTTTCCAGTATATTTTAAATATAATATCAGGCTATTAATAATGTATTAGTAGAACACTACAAGACCCACTATTAGTATATTAAAAATATATTTTTGAACAAAACCATTCAGTATGAAAAAAATATATTTTAATGTATTAAAAATACAGTTAAAAATTATAATTCAGTTAAACACAGTAAAAACAATATTTGTATAAAACACACACAAACACTCTTTGAAAGATAGTAAACTTTAATGCACTACATTAGTACAGCAACATATGAAAATTAAACAAAATACATTAACATAAAACGCATTGATCTGCAGAAGTATTAAACAGAACAAAAAAAAATGAACTTAAAGGAATAAGTTCAACAAAGTGAAATACAATAGCTGCAAACAGTCCTTCATCCTTCAAGCGAATTGAAGTGATTGGTCTTGGAGTTTGCCTCATTGTTGCATTTTCTTCTGATCAGTGCTCGCACCTCAGACACTGGCGTGGTCGGAAACTGTTTGATCACAGTATCTATGAAAAGGGAAAAATATTATTATTATCTTTTTTAATATTAATGCAAAATTAACATCTGTTAAAAAAAGTCACTGTTCCCTTTCGAAAGGGAACTTGCACTGCGTATCTAGGCGCCCCTTTTATACTTCTGGGTCGCACTAATAGTGTCATAGGTTGTCGCCAAATTCATTTGCCGTGATTTTATAGCTTTTTAGACACCGGTTCACATGGAGGGCATTCCCCAAAGCGTCATCGATGCACTGTCTCATTCCCTGCTCTCAGGGAACAGATGTAACCACAATTTTTTTATATGGCATGTAATTCTTAGTTCATATTTTAACAGAAGACATTCAATATAAAATGTTAATATAATGCAAAAAAGGAGTTAATAAAATAACTACATCAAATAGAACAAACATTAAGTCTTGCTGAACAACAGTGAGGTCTACATGTTATGACACTGTATCACAGCAAAAAAACAAAAAAAAAAACAGACAAGTATAATAATTATAATGTATAACAAATGCTAATCTTTATTTTTAGCATTATTATTTGTTTTAGTCAGCCCCCTTTGACTTCGAGAGCAAAACAAAGTGATGTACAGAAACACATACGTCATGACCGAATCACCATTCAATAGTCCGGATTCAAAAATCTCTATAACAGAGGTGATATGAGATTAAACCATACTTACTACTAGAGATGCACTGATTACAATTTTATAGGCCGATTCCGATTTTTCACTGAGTTTGACCTGCCGATACCGATTTTAGCCGATTCCGATTAAATTTTTTTCTAAAATTATCATTTTTATCAAGCTCATATATTTAAGTTCAGTAATTTCACTTAAATGACAAATAGGTTGTTTTCATTGCCATTTAAGAAAAATTACTGAACTTAAATATTCAAGCTTGATAAAAATGATCATTCTAGAAGAAAATTTCAGATGGCACTTAGAGGCTTAAATTGCATCTGAACTCTTCATTTATTATTATTTTTATTTTTATTAAATAAAACACCATATACTTTTACCCAAACTGAATAATTAAAACAAGTTTAAATGGGTACATTTTCTACAAATATTTTTGTGTTCATTTTCTAGCCTACTCCAGTTCTTGTTAAACACACTAGACATGCACATTTTGGGCATTTTTTGTGTGAAATCATATTTATTTTGTCCATCAAAAGCGTGTTTTCACTTTAACGCACTCCTGCTCCGCGTATTTTTTCATGCGTGAATGTCAATCAATGAGAGCATTCACACACAAAAAATAAAACCCGCTGCACACGCTTGCGGTGTGAAACGGCCGTAATTCACGAGGTTTCCTACATGTGCGGTCCGTGTGCATGTCTGATTGCTGATGTTGTGCGATGTTAAAGTCCCACTCCGATCATATTTTGAGCTATTTTTAAACATTCCCAGTGGTCTTTAAATTATGATTATGCCATTTTTAGCCAAAATCTCAAAACCTGTGCCGTTTTCTGGGACTTCGCTTCAGCAGAGCGGCAGTAGCTCATTAGCAATTCGCCTCTGCGTTGTGGGCGGAGCCGTTGGCACGGAGAAGCATTACAGTATTATATATACACGTTAATTATTATTATCCGAAGTTAATCAAAGTTATCACCGATTATTATTTCACTCCGAGACGTCGCGGTAAAAAACAGCTCGACTTCGTCTCAATATTTCATCCCTCCCACAGTGATCATTCAGGACATATTTAGTATCAGTGGATTGCTCGGAATTTCGGGATTATTATGATGCTAATGTCACTGCTCTATCTGAAAAACTGACTGACTCTCTCACGAGTGATGGGCTTGACACACGAGGGGACAAACGACTGCGACAGGCGAAACTCGTCGCCACCCGGCGTGTGCAAGTCTACTTGGACGAGCGCGGAATTTCACATGCACGAATGTCGCCTGTTGCTTAGCTGGAGGAGGCTGGCTGCACTCTCTCTTTATGAAATGATATAATTACTGACGGGATCAGTCTGTGCTCTCCAAACTTTAGTTTTGACGATTGATAGACGGTGAAAAGTGACTTATTTGTGACAGTATTGGCGCTTTTCCACTGCATGGTACGGTACGGTTCGGTACGGCACGGCACGCTTTGGCGCTTTTCCACTGCATGGTACGGTACGGCTCGGTTCGGTACGGCTCACTTATGGCGCATTTCCACTGCATGGTACGGTACGGCACGGCTCGCTTCGGCTCGCTTTAAATGGAACCACCTCTGTTGAGGTTCCAAGCGTACCGTACCGATACTAAACGTGACGTGAAAACACTGCAGATCACTGATTGGTCAGACAAAATCGTCACTTCAGCGTCATTGTATATTTGCTACACGAGACACTAAACCCGCTATATTTAAATAGCCAGACAACAGCAAACGCGGTAGCACCTGTTTTTAGAGTTTTTACTTGACAAAAAAAGTTTAAAAAAAATCAAACAAGAAATGGCTGAATCGTGGTCAGTGGACGAGGTGCAGACGTTCCTCTCGTTGGTTGCCGAGGAGCGGAAGTAGCACAGCTCTTAGCCGCACACGGCTACCACCGGACATACAACTTAACGATCAGTCCCACCCACTTTGAAGCGGTACTAACTGCAGTGGAAAAGCAACCGAGCTAACGCGAACCGAACCGAACCGTGCCGTACCGAGTTGAGTCGTACCACGCAGTGGAAAAGCAAAGCGAGCCGAACCGCTCCGCGCCGTGTTGAACCGTACCGAGCCGAACCGAGCCGTACCATGCAGTGGAAAAGCGCCATATGTGTTCCAATTTGAGTATGAGCTCGTGGCCCCGCCCAGTGGAGTTACTACGTCATAACTCCAGTCTATTTTAAACGGCATTTTAGCGTCTGCTACTGATTCACAGACATTTGAATGTAGAAATACTCAGAAATACAAATTTGAGCTTATTTTTCTCAAGATATGTCCTGTAACATCAGAAAAATGCCACAAGAACATGTTAACACCTAGAAAAACATGATTTTCATCGGAGTGGGTCTTTAATCATACTGCGCCCGAGGTCATGGCCGATCACGTGAAAATCTGCCAATTCCGGTCACCAGCCGATCAATCGGTGCATCACTACTTACTACTAGGGCTGAACGATATTGGAAAAAAATTACATTGCGATATTTTTTTCCCCAACGATATATATTGCGATATTGAGAGCCATAACTCCAGGCTAAAGACAATAATTACCATTCCATGATATTAATAATTTCACTAATAAGCAAGCTTCATTACAAGTGACAAAAAGGTCACTTAATATTTTATTCCAAAATTAGAACATTTCTGTAAACACAAAAGCAGAACACATTTTTAAATAAAACAGCAGCTTTACACCAACCCCCTGATTGGTTTACAACAATATAGCCTAACTTAAAATAAATATATTTTTTATAACTTAAGCATTTTGGTTCACAATCTTTTAAGTCAACTTTTCTTAGCCAAAGTGCCAAAGTAAAACAGTGGTGTTGGTCATCATAATCATATGAAATAAAAAAAAATGATATAAAACTTTAATATATTTTGTATTAAATCTTCTAAACAGATTAGAGAACATGTTTCTGTAAACAGAAAAGCCGAACACATTTAAACAGCAGCTTTACCGCCTCTGTCAGCGTCGCCGCTCCCACCACGCGCATCAAGAGCTGAGGCCACCAAAAAAATAGCCTAATGAAAAATCAATAATTCTAATGCCGATATTATTATAGATACAGACATCCCAAGTCTCCCGCATATTGATAGCGGCTCACTGATGCCCGCAAATTAGTTAAAATCTCCGGAATCTAGAGCGAGCGCGCCCGCGAGACCGAGACTGTGCTCCAAACCGCGCAGCACGTGCACGGCAGAGAGGGAGAAGAGAGCAAGAGACCGCGCGCGTGCCTCATGAAACGCGTAATATCTCCCGCTGGTGCTACTGTGCTACTACCCGTCATATCGCATGTTCCGGCGATGTGACTATCGCTCACACGCACATCGCGATGTCGATGTTAAAATCGAATATCGTTCAGCCCTACTTACTACTCTCTTCTTCGCTTGTCTCTGCACTCAGTTTTTCTTCTATAGCAGCTAGTCTGAAAAACAACAAATAAAAAAAAGAGATTTATAAATATATATATACATACACACAAATATATAAGGCAGGCAAATTATGAAGAATGATTTGTTTTGTTTTTAAGAATGACAGTATGCTGAGTACAATGTACTTGGTGGGTAATATAATCAAAACCCTTCACAGACTCAGCAGTTTCAGACGTATGCTCTCTTATAAGCATCCCTTTTAACAATTTAATCTTTGTACTTATTTGTAATTAAAAATATATATTAGAAAGTAATCAAAAAGGCAATAAGGTTGTCAAGCTTGAACAAATATAAACACCAATCAACACACACTATCCTTATTGGCTGGTCAGCTCAAGACAAAGGTAACTATATTCATAACATGTTTTTTCACATCATAACAATGAAGCCAAATTCTTCAGGAAATCAGAAATAAATACACAGCTTCAGCAAATAAAAATTATATTAATATAATGATGTACATATTATAATAACTAATTCATTTTTTTGAAGATGCATTGGACAATGTTTTATAGTTGTTTTAAGACAGATAAATGTCTCCACATAGATTTTAAACAGATTTATCAAAGACTTTAGACTTTGACAGTGCAGAAGTTGCTAGAATTCAGTGTCAGCATCATGTTAGTGGTTAAAGTCAGTAACCCACGTGCAAGTCATATTAGCAAATGCATAGCAGACCTTTCCACCTAGGAAAACAACTAAACAGTGAGCTATTTATTTATGCAAACAGCAACTAAAACTTACCAGTAACTTCTGAGGCAGTATCTTCATCTCTTCGAGTCTGCTTCGACTTTGACTTGAAAAGCTTGGGCAAATTGAATGTAGCTGAACTGAAAAAGACGTGATGTTACACTTTGTGCCAAAAATACGAAATGGTGTCATGATCACTCACCCTTAAAGGGGAGATGAAGCACTCAATCAAGTTTACATAATTTACAAGATGGATTTCCACTATAATCAAAAAATATATAAGAAACGTGAAAAATGTAAGGATATAAAAGAAAAAAGAAAAAACGTTTTAACTTTCGCGGCCAGGGCGCCGCCATTTTGCAGAATTCTAACCTGTGACGTCACGGGGTTGGTTGGCTCTGTGTGCAGTGAATGACAGAGATAGAGATAGAGTGAACCAGAACAAGCTGACAGTCTGCTGATTGTTGTTTTAACCACAGGGCCACAGAATCTGTTCAATACAGTTTGTCTGTATTGGTTCATTTGAAAAGTCAGGTTTCACTCAGGGGAAAAACGTCAAAAAGACAGGAAAGTTTGCTTCACTTTTTCAAATACGCTGGACAGTCAGATCCCGAACAAGCAAAAATCGTTTCCGCTGATCAAAAAGGAGACCACGGTGGACACAGTAGCCTAGTATCAATATCTCGTTATTCCGACATAAATAAGGGAACATTCTAATCTGCATCAAGCCACATTAAGCGTTCTTATAGCCTAATGGTTTTCTATGGGAGGAAAATGCTTAACCGTTCATATTATGGGCTCATCCGATTTTTAGGATTTAGTAGGCTATAAATTCTTAGGATTTTAGTATCATAATGATTAGGCTAATAAATGCATGCACAATTATCCGTGAACTTGATTTGAACAAATGCCTTTCAACTTGTGTGTGCAAAATTCAGAATTAAATTAATGTGCAGAAATTTGTACAAATAGGAGAGTATGTAGGCCTACTATACTGTTGTAGCCATTAAAAAAGCGCGTTTCATATTTGTTAAAATATTATAGGCCTAATGTTTTTTTTTTTTCCATTTATGTTGATTTATGAAAAGTGAACAGCACGACCAAGATAGGATGCGCATGAGACATGGAGAGGGTCAGACATGATTTTGACCGTTGAAGTTGTTATAGAAAGCCTTTCTTTAAAGTGAATTTCGTTTTGTATAAATTGTATCTTAATTTTAATAAATTTTTCATCAACCAATTGCCTGTATTTAATGAATAGGCCGACGAAACAAATATAACGGAGGCGCCCGCGCGCTCACTTGCGCACGTGAACTAGA
>JARPMJ010009394.1:0-27413 GCA_033366665.1 Phoxinus dragarum | reverse complement strand
CTTTTAAAAACATCATCCTCTCTGTAACCTCAACGTGTTACGCGTCTCTTCCGACTGAAGTGATAGTTCCTGGAGTTTGTGATGACTGTACTTGTGAAAAGCACCCTATAATCAGTGTCAGGAAAGATCTCTAGTGCTCTACAGCGAGAGGATGATAGAGTCGAGCGTTCCCGGAGAACTACGGCTGCCCGAGGAGAAGCAGACACGGCATCAAGAGAAGACCCGGAGGAGGAGAGAAAGACCGTTACGAGAGCGTGAGAGCCGGGACGCCACACAGCTCATGAAACATGTGAGAGACACACACGCACACACACACACACACAGAACAGCTGAAAGAGCAAAACGCAGCGAGCAGCACGGGGATAATAAATCAAACAAGATGATGATCTCAGCAAAACTCACAGAACACTATAGCTTCTGAAGAAAAGTGAACAAACAAGCAAAAAATGTACAGGGACTCCAGTAATCTGACTCATTGTTTGTGGCTGTGCATTATGGAGGTTCAATAATAGGCACTTTTCAGGCTAAAATCAAAAAAAAAAAAAAAAAAATTATGATACTAACATGGTGGTATTTCATGCTATATATATATATATAGTATGGTACATTTTTACTGTAAAGTCTCAGTTGTTAATCTTTGTTAATGTTAGTTAATAAAATTCAACTGTTAGTTCATGTTAACATACAACTTTTGGTCCCACTTTATGGCTTTAAGTACTATGTACTTATATCGAAAAATAAGTACAATGTACTTTTTGTGTTCATGTTGTATTGTAAAACACTTTTGCTGCTATTGAGGTGTGATACGGGTAAGGTTAGGGACAGGTGTGCTGGTATGGGTATAGGTATAAGGGTGGGGTTAAGTGTAATGGAAGGGTCAACTGTGTAATTACAAATGTAAATACATAAATTAATTACAGCTGTAATTACATGTTGGTATTTTTAAAATATAAGTACAATATAAAAACATGTATGTACACAATTAGTCCATTGTATTAAATTATTAATTTCAATGTAAGTACATAGTACTTAAATGCACTTAATATAAAGTGGGACCCAACTGGTGATTTTAATAATATATTAATAAATGCTGAAATTAATATTATACATGCTGTTCAGGCTAAAATCAAAATTTTATGATACTAACATGGAAGCTTTTCATGCTATAAAAGCTTTTATGGTACTTTTTTTTTTTTACGGTAACACTTTACGATAATTAGTTTAACATTAGTTAATGTATTTACTAACATGAACTAACAAGGAGCAATATTTTTGTTACAGTATTTATTCATCTTTGTTAATGTTAGTTAATAAAAATACAACTGTACATGTTACTTCACAGTGCGTTAATGTTAACAAAATACAACCTTTGATTTTAATAACGTATTAGCAAATGTTGAAATTAAGAGTAATAAATGCTGTAGAAGTATTGTTCACTCTTAGTTCATGTAAGGTAGTTGATTGTTAACTAATTAACTTTATTGTAAAGTGTTACCATTTTTAGTTGTTAATCTTTGTTAACTGTTCATTGTTAGTTCATGTTAACATACAACTTTTGATTTTAAAGGATTAGTTCACTTTCAAATAAAACTGTCCTGATAATTTACTCACTCCCACGTCATCCAAGATGTCCATGTCTTTCTTTCTTCAGTCGAAAAGAAATTAAGGTTTTTGAGGAAAACATTCCAGGATTTTTCTACTTATAATGGACTTCAATGGCACCCAAATATTCCAATGTTCAAAGAAGGTTCAAATGTCCGTCTCAATGCAGCTTCAAAGTCTCGACACGATCCCAGTCGAGAAATAAGGGTCTTATCCAGCGATACAATCGGTTATTTTCAAAAAAAAAAAAAAAAATACTTTTTAACCACAAATGCCCGTCTTGTACCATCTCTGAAATGCGCCACGCATTACGTCATCACGTTGGAAAGGTCACGTGTCACACAAGTGTTTTGGTGAATGGAAGTGGTGTGAATACAGATATTCACAAAAAAGAAACATGACAAGTGTTTTCATTTTTGTTATAATTTTCGTGACCTTTCCAACGTGATGACGTAATGCGTGGCGCATCTCAGAGATGGTACAAGACGGGCATTTGTTGTTAAAAAATATTTTTTTTTATTTTCGCTAGATAAGACCCTTATTTCTCATCTGGGATTGTGTCGAGACTTTGAAGCTGCATTGAGACGGACATTTGAACCCTCTTTTGAACATTGGGATATTTGGTTGCCATTGAAGTCCATTATAAGGAGAAAAATCCTGGAATGTTTTCCTCAAAAACCTTCATTTCTTTTCGACTGAAGAAAGAAAGACATGGACATCTTGGATGAAATCGGGGTGAGTAAATTATTAGCAAAATTTTTTTTGAAAGTGAACTAATCCTTTAATAATATATTAGTACATGTTAACATGTATATTTACTAAGATTAATACATGCTGTTAGTTCATGTTAACTAGGCAAACTCATATTCTACCCATATGTTAAAAATATACAAAAAGAAAAGCAAAATAAGATTAGGAAATGCTAAAAGAAAGACACAAATGAAGTGGCGAGCAAAGAAAGAAGAGGGAAAAGAAGGCAAAGAGAGAGAGTTTGTTGATGGTTCTGGGATAGTTACTCGAGAACTGAAGGTCCTATGGCCTCGGCGATCGTCTTTAAGCACCTCCAACCTACACTGGAGCTTACGGAGATAAAGTCATCAGTCCCATCAGTCACAAGCAACACAAGAAACAATCCCACTGAAAACTGACAGCGGCATCAGGCAACATAAAAGATACACACACACACACACACACACACACACACACACACACACACACACAGAAGGCACAATTAAAGGGGTCGTATGAAGCTATTTTAAAAGTTTCATTATTTTGATTGGGTGTAGTAGAATAGGTTAGCATGCTTTAATATTCACATATTGTACGTTATTGCAGCTCCTCTAATCCCAGTCAGTGTTTCCCGAAAGCATCGTTAGTGTTCGCAAGTTCTGTCGTTATCAGGATAGTTCAACGAGTCTGTGTTTCCCGAAACTATAGTTCCCACAAACATTCGCAAAAAGCATCGCAAAGTGTGTGTTTGTAATGACAGCGTCGACCTGTGGTTAGAAGAGTAGTTTCTAGTTTGCATGACATGTGGACTCAATACATCCTTATCTTGAGCAAAATAAGCAAGCTGACATTCAGTACAACCTGTATCTTTTATTTATAATACATACAAATGTAATTCAGTTTGTCAAGAGATTTAAAGAGTAGTTTTTGAAGAGTGCGCATGTGTGAACGAGCTCTAGTGCGTAAGAACGAGTCTATGATTGAATCTGGAAATAAAGCAAAATAACTGAGAAAAATTAGAAATAGTCCTCAGATGCCGTGTCTGTAATCTATAGAAAAACATCTAGCATTAATTCAATCTCTAACAGATTCATTAAAAGAAGTTATTACTCCATCACGTGCGTGACGTCATTAACCAACATGGTTGAACTACCAATTTGCAACAATATGTTTTCAAGAAACAGTCGTGAGTATAGTTGATTTCGTCATCGATGTATCGTACTATGGTAGTTAAGCAGCGAGTCACACTGTTGTACGAGAAACACACTCCAGGGGTGCGTTTCCCAAAAGCATCGTTAGCCAACTATGGTCGCAAGTTCCATTGAACTCTATTGGAAACGACAGAACTTGCGACCATAGTTGGCTTTGGGAAACGCACCCCTGTCTGATTTCTACAAAGCCCCTCCTTCTGTAAAGCTCAGAGTGCTCTGATTGGCCAGCTGACACAGTGCGTTGTGATTGGCCGAACACCTCGAGCGTGTGTCTGAAATGTAACACCCCTTCCCATAATCCTGAGCTTCAGCTTCCAAGGCTTCTAAAGCAATTGTAAACACAAAGTAAATATTAATAATAATGTTGTACTTTTACCGTATCAGTTTGAGCCCAAGTCGGATACTAAAAATGCAGACGATTCAGCCGAACGATCGGAACCAACTTTAGATGGAATAAACGCCTATTTTACGAGAGCTTTGTAACTTTGCAAATCTTATATGTGAACCCTGGACCACAAAACCAGGCACATGACGCACGGGTATATTTGTGGCAATAGCCAACAATACATTATATGGGTCAAAATTATCAATTTTTCTTTTATGCCAAAAATCATTAGGATATTAAGTAAAGATGTTCTATGAAGATATTTTGTACATTTCCTACCGTAAATATATAAAACATGTATTTTTGTGAGTGAATGCAGCACAATCGTGAACATAAATGCACAACTTTAAAGGAGATTTTATCAATGTTTTCATTTTTTTTTGCATCCTCAGATTCCAGATTTTCAGATAGTTGTATCAACCAAATATTGTCCTATCATAACAAACCATACATCAATGGAAAGCTTATTTAATCACATTTCTGATTATGTATACATCTCAATTAAAAAAAAAAAAAAGACCCATGTGACTGATTTTGTAGTCCAGGGTCACATATATGCACAGACAGATACATTACACACTAAAGGAAAATATTTAAAAGCATCATATGACCCCTTTATCCTTCAGGTGTCTGAAGAACTCAAAAGGATGCTAATGAACATTTCATACAAATTACATAAATCGCCAAGAATAATACACGTTAAACACACACAGACACTTAAGCTTTAGGGATCTATATAGCCAGTCATACAAAAAAAACACTTCAAAGTCAACATCAAATGTCATGCAACACCCATTTTAATTATTGCAATGTATTTCTGAGTGAATAAAATAAGAAATATTAAGATGCACTAAAAAAAAACAACAACAACTGTAAAAGCACTGAGATATCAGTTCACTACCTATTCCCTCATAAAATATCTTAGATGTGGCTAATTAATACCTATTTTTTAAAGACATTTACAAGAAATAAGACAATATATATATATATCCTTGTGATGTCACATCTAATAAATCATCTTTCAGCTAATATTGTTTTTGTATTATCGAATGAAACAGGTGTTTAAATTAAAACCATATTTTTATTTTACCACATTAAATTAACCATCTTATTCTTGGTAATTTCATGACTTTAAATGTTTAATCTAGGAATTAATTGTGTCTGACACCAGTTTTGGTGAATGGAAGTGGGTGTGAATACAGATATTCACAAAAAAGAAACATGACAAGTCTTTTAATTTTTGTTATAAACACTCTTAAAAATGAAGGTTCTTATTGGGATCGATGATTCCATGAAGAACCTTTAACATCCATGGATCTTTTCCATTCCACAAAAAGTTATTTATAGTGGAAAAAGGTACTTTAGATTATTAAAATAAAATTATATATATAAAAAAGAAAAGGTTATTTTCAGGAACTGTTCTCCAAAAATTGTTATTCAATGGCAAAAAAAAAAAAACTTTTAGAAGCTTTATTTTTAAGAGTATACGTAATAAAACTGGAGTGTGTGTGTGGGTTAGTTAGTATTAGTGATGGGTTTAGATATCCTACTGATGTCAGTTAGAAGACCAAACCATATGATGGAGTTTGTACTGTCTTAATTAAGACAGTGACGGGGTTGAAGCAGGGCAGGAGCTCTGTCATTTTTACAATCTGCACTAACTGTGAAGCTGAACTCAACACACTCCTGAAGTGCATCATAGGAAACACACACACACACACACACACACACACACACACACACACACACACACACACACACACACACACACACACACACACACACACACAGACTTAGAGCTAATTCTGGATAAATTGAGAAAACATTTTTTTGGGGGGTTTAAAACAGAGATCGTGATTCTCCCAGGATTCTGAACAGCACAAACTGAACAAAATAACACAATTTACTAGAGGTTTTGACAAAATGTTAATTGCTGCAGTCTATTTGAAATGTTTAATTAATCTGACTTATTTAAACTCGGCTTGAGTGAATGATTCAATGACTCACTCATAAATACTTCATTTGTTTCATTACTGGATGAATTACCATTTTTGAACGAATCTCTTAAATGAATGATCCAATGAAAAAAAGTTTTAACAGTCACTTGTCGCCACCTACTGGTGTAAAGATGTAATTGATGCAATTTTTATCAATGTCGATGGCTGCCATTTTAAGTGTAGCTTAAGAGGATCTATCCGCTGCTTTATTCTTAATGTTTTGAGGGAAGTTACACAACAAGTTTGACTAATGCCTGGTCCGGTTACACGATTTTAGCCCGATTTGGGTATGATCCGTTTGACGTAGGGTGTCGTGGGGATTCGTAGACGACAACGGGCGTCGGGACGCAAGATTCGATCGTTTAATCTCGTATAGTGTGTGTCATAGTGGACGACAACCGACCCGCGTCTGCGATGCTTCACGACATCGCCATAAAAACATGTTTTTTTTCGGTCCTCCACGACTGGTTCCGTCAAGTGTGAGTGAGAGAGAGTGTGTGTGCGTGAGTGAGTGAGTGTGTGTGCACAAATGAGTGAGTGTGTGTGCGCGAGTGAGTGTGTGTGCGAGAGTGAGTGAGTGTGTGTGCGAGTGAGTGAGTGTGTGGTGCGAGAGTGAGTGAGTGTGTGTGCGTGAGTGAGTGAGTGAGTGTGTGTGCGAGTGAGTGTGTGCGCGAGTGACTGAGCGAGAGTGAGTGTGTGTGTGTGCGCGAGTGAGTGAGCGAGAGTTAGTAAGTGAGTGTGTGTGCGAGTGAGTAAGTGAGTGTGCGCGAGTGAGTGCGTGAGTGAGTGAGTGTGTGTGCGTGAGTGAGTGAGCGAGAGTGAGTGTGTGTGTGTGTGCGTGAGTGAGTGAGCGAGAGTGAGTGTGTGTGTGTGCGCGAGTGAGTGAGCGAGAGTGAGTGTGTGTGTGTGCGTGAGTGAGCGAGAGTGAGTGTGTGTGAGTGTGTGCGCGAGTGAGTGAGCGAGAGTTAGTGAGTGAGTGTGTGTGCGAGTAAGTGAGTGTGCGCGAGTGAGTGCGTGAGTGTGTGTGCCCGAGTGAGTGAGCGAGAGTGAGTGTGTGTGTGTGCGCGATTGAGTGAGCGAGAGTTAGTGAGTGAGTGAGAGTGAATGTGTGTGCGCGAGTGAGTGTGTGTGTGTGTGTGTGAGTGTGTGTGTGTGTGTGTGTGTGTGTGTGTGAGTGCGTGCGTGTAGGCTATAGGCCTACATGTGTGCGAGTGAATGTGTGTGTGTGTGTGTGTGAGACGGCTCGCGGTGACTGGTCGGAAAGCAACGGGTAGTCTGACATAGGGCTGGGCGATAAAACGATAACGATAATTATCGCGATATAATTTTTCTCGATAAAACTATATCAAGAGTTCGATAAATGTTCGATAATGTTTTTGCGCCAAAAGCGGAACGAATCTCATTTGAACCGCGCGCGCCACACGGACCGTTTATCCGCTCGGCTCAAAGTCCAAACGGCAGCGCGAGCTCACTAGACCAGACGCGTTTACTCTGATCGGTCTTGGACACTAGATCCAGAGAGAAGCGCTTGAATTCAGCGAGGAACACAAATGTCTCAGTGATTTAAACCAGTTTAAAGGCAGATGAAGCGGCGCTGACGAACATGAGAAACACTGTGCGCAACGATACAGTCAGAAGCTTTTCCGTCGACACATTCCCATCATTTACCACGGATTTAACGTTAACGTTAGCCTAGTAATATTAACTGCACCATGAAATGTGCGTGGGATATATATATTGAATTGTATAATATTATTAATGTAGACAATGTATTAAAGGACTAATGGAATAATTACAGTTTTTAATCATGTATTTAGGCTACTGGTTTTCATAAATACCATAGAAACCATAAAGTTACATTTTATCTGTGGTTCTCATGATCTAAATGCATGATGCTGGATGACCAATGGTTAATTTTAATAAAACTAAAGAATATTACATTTTACCAAATAAAAATAATGTTGTTACTTTTTTTTTAACAGATGTTACTGTTTTTGTTAATGAACATAAATTGTATAAAGTAAATCTGCATCCTAACTCAAGCTAATACTACTGAAATAAAGATATTTATTTTGTTAAGGAAAAATGTCAAATGTTTGAATGTTCTACCTCAGATTTGTGAAATGTTCCCCTGTTTGGCAAGTGTTTGTCATGATGTGTTCTGACAATAAAGAGTAGTTTAAAAACACAACGCTCTGGTTTCTACAGCTTTCACGTTGGAGTAAAAATCTGTCTTTAAACTTGAAATAAATAAAGAGTTGACATTTATCGATAATTATCGATATCGACTGATATAAAAAAAAATATCGTGATATTTTTTTTTGGCCATATCGCCCATCCCTAGTCTGACATGTTTCTTGTCCACGACACGACAAGATTTTAGGAGTCAAAATCTCGTAATCTGACACAGTGAAGATCGCAACAGACAAAAAAATCGCGTAAACCTGAACCAGGCATAACAGGATTTTTCCACTGCATTATTCTCAATGTTTTAAGGGAAGTTACACAACAAGTTTGACTAATACAATGCTATGCACACACACACACTCATTAAAGTCTCTCCAACACACGTACACAGCTGCAAACACACTGTTAGATCCTCACACAAACGACATCACACATGAGTAAAACAAAAAGAGAACGAATGGCAGTGAATGAGTGTGTCAGCGCAATATAACTTTAGTTGTTTTAATTAAGTTACTTATTCACTTGATTAAAGCATCTGCTAAAAGATCATATAAAAGTGAAAATATTCATGCCATAATATAGCATATGGCCATGCTCTGCGCAAAAAAGCCTTCGCTTTATCTTAACACCAAAATACCATTGTTTCTACTGTAAAATCATGCATACTAAATCTCCTTTAAAGATAATAATACAGTGACTTTAATGGCAAAATCTTCTATTGCTCAGCAAAACTTTGGTGTAGGATTTAATTTGAAACTCAGAAGTTGCAAGTCAATTTCACAAATAATTACAAAGAAACGGCAATTGAATTAAGCATGACATTTTGAAGTAGAAAAAGACTGTCACACAAAACTCAATGCACTTGCTTCTATTTTCTATTTGTAAAAGATTAGTTGCACATTAACTGTAGTAACTATGGTAGTTATGATGGTAAATAATGGTACGTATATATATATATATATATATATATATATATATATATATATATATATATATATATATATATATGCTTAAAGGAATTTTGCTAACTTATGTCATTTTAAGTTGTGTTTTGTGGTTTAGCAAAAAAAAAATTATATATATATATATACTATTTAATTTGTATGTATTTTAAAAGCTGTACCAAACTTTTTTTTATGATATCCAGAATACAATCGGACAAAAAAAAGTTTATACATCCGAATTTTTGTTTTTATTAATTTAATAAAATAAATTTGTTACAGGAACATGACTATCAGTATTCGAACAGCTAATAAAAATGTCTAAATATTTTTTATTAATTGAATTTTACATTGATTACTAAATAACTGTGTACTAAATAGCAAACCATCTCAGTACAGACTAAAACTATAGGCGTCTAATCTGTGTTTTACAGAGTAACTAGTATTATAAATATTTTAACCGACTGAAAACCGTTGTGTTATTTTCATAAACAATGGCAAATGTTACCGTAGCTGATTTATGTACAAAACTAACACTGGTGTAGATTTTACTTTGAAACAATTGCAAATAAATTTTGAAAAAACTTACTCAAATAATCTTTGTTATATTTTTAACCTCAAAAAAGTATTTTTTAGAGTCTTTTTCTAGACGAAAAATACGCTTTATGAGCCGTCTGTGTTGTTTACATGCTAAGTTTGTCTCGCTATGATTAAAGATGAGCTCTTTACCTGGTCCAAGGTAGAGTACCTTGACTTGAGTGTGATGACCTCATCCAGGTGTGCTCTGAACTCTCGTCGTGACGCCTGGAGGAAGCCACAGGATAGTCACTCACCCTAAACACACACACACTCCTATCTTTCCCCCACACGCACACACACACAAACCTCTCCATATCCAACAGGCACAGATACAGAATCAATCCGCATTCTATCAAACACATTTATGAGCATGCTCTGCCACAAACACACTCACAGATACACTAACTCTCTCCAACAAGACGCACAGTAATAAAAACACACTGCAATGATGTGCACCGCCGCGATGGAAAACATGAGCAGCTGAACAGAATGAAAACTCACCGCCTTGGTAAAAACAACTCAGCTGATCTAATGCTGTAAATTGTGAGTGATAAATAGGAACAAACCAACAGAAAAGAAATCGTGGAGCAGGAGAAATCACTCCCGTGGTGAATGGCACTCTCAAAGACAAGCTGATCCGATTGTATATCAAATCTTTTAATTTATTACACGAATAGTTATCGCGCGGCACTAGGTCTGGTTCTCATATTCGGCTAAAAGTCGCAAGTGCATTGTCAGAATCTGGTAACGGTTGCTTTTTCTTTTTATGCTCGTTGCAAAATACACTTAAAACAAGATGCACTTCCAACCCTGAGCACTTTTAAACGTCTCTTGCACTAAAGGACACTTGATTTGCTACTATATAATGGTTACACTTTATTTTAAGGTGTCATTGTTACTATATATTTAAGTACTGAGTAATATTAATCAACGACATGTACTTACTATAGGGTTAGGATTTGGTTGTGGGTTAGTTGCATGTAATTATGCATAATTTACTGATATTACTATGGTAAGTACATGTAATAGTGCTGTAAACGATTAATCGCGATTAATCGAATCCAAAATAAAAGTTTGTGTTTACATAATATATGTGTGTGTACTGTGTATAATTATTTTGTATATATAAATACACACACAATGCATGTATATATTTGAAAAATATTTGCATTTATATGCTGCATATATATTTTTATATGATTTATATTATATATAAATAGAACAATTTTATATATAAATAACACATTTTTCTTAAATATATGCATGCATGTGTGTGTATTTATATATATATACAAAATAATTATACACAGTACACACACATATATTATGCAAACACAAACTTTTATTTTGGATTCGATTAATCGCGATTAATCGTTTACAGCCTTAACATATGTAACAAGGACACTGTAAAATAAAGTGTCATCAATATATTTAGTTCTTAAATGTGTGCATTGTCATTTTGTGATTCTCCTGTGTGAAACTTTATGTGCTGCCGTCTTGACCAGGTCTCTCTGGAAGAAGAGATAGTAATATCTCAATGCGATTCTCCTGCTTAAAAATAAAGGAAATAATAATAACTGAAGCTATGCTGCCCGTCTGAGCAGTCGGCTACATTACGAGCAACTAACAAACATTAGTCAGTGAACTATAACTGCATTGCATGATATTTCTCTCTCTCTAAGACAATATTGACAAAGACTTTTTCATTTTTTAAATAAAAAACCAAATGAATTTGTTAATGGAAAAAGACTGAGCTACTGTCACATTAGTAAAAAATCTATAAAAATACCTACTAAAAAACATAAAAGTCATGTTTTGTTTCTTTGTTGTGCATGGGCTTTTTTAAGTTTTACTGACTCCCAAAAGTTGAGATACAAATACATTGAATAAATCAGCTGGATTAGTAAATTAAATGTAGTTTACTAAAATAAAAAAGTTTTTTTATGATGTCTATTGGTGCGTTCACACCGGACGCGAATAGCGCGTCAGGCGCGAGCGATTTCAATGTTAAGTCAATGCAAAGACGTTTTACGCGCGTAACGCGTCTTTGCATTGACTTAACATTGAAATCACTCGCGCCTGACGCGCTATTCGCGTCCGGTGTGTAGGGACCGTATGGAAGCTTGTTTCCGCCACTGAATAAAAAATAATAAGGTAATTGCGACTTTTTATCTCACAATTCTGACTTTTTCCCCTTGCAATTGCAAATCTGACTTTTTTATATAAACTTGCAATGTTGAGAAAAAAAAGATAAAATGTCACAATTATCTTTAAAAAAACAAGCTTCCATAGATATCTGCACTACAATCTGTCCAATAAAAAAATTGCCATTCAATTTTTTTTAGTTTTTAATGAAAAAGAAAATTAATTTGTTACTGGAAAAAAGACAACAAACATTTTTAACAGCTGAGCTACTGTCATGCTAATAAAAATGTATAAATAGCTACTTCTATTTTTTTTTTTATATCCGGAATACAGTGACAAAAAATAATAATTTTGCCAGTACATTTTTTGTTTTTAATAAAAAAAAGAAAACCATTACAATTTTAAATATTTTAATTGCTGCCACACAATTTTTTTTAAATGTATAAATAATTTCCTGATTACTAAATAACTAAATATTAAATAAAACATCTCAATGTAGTATATAAACGATTAATCGCATCCATAATAAAAGTTTGTGTTTACATAATAAATGTGTGTGTACTGTGTATAATTATTTTATATATTTAAATACACACATGCTTGTATATATTTAAGAAATATTTGCATGTATATACTGTATTTAGATTTATATATAATTTATATTATATATAAATGATAAATATTTTATATGTAAATAACACATTTTTCTTGTATATATATATATATATGAACGTGTGTGTATTTATATATACAAAATAATAATACACAGTACACACACATTTATTATGTAAACACAAACTTTTATTTTGGATGTGATTAATCGCGATTAATCGTTTACAGCCCTAAAGTGTAATATATAAGCTTGTAATTTACAGTATATGGATAGAACATAGAATAAAACGTATTTTAAAAATGATTAAAAAACTCTTTAGATCAATCAGAGTGAAAAAATTCCCAAAATGTCTAAAATACTGCTAAAAGATAAATTAAAAGCTGCACTTTTAGAGTATATTGTGTGTTTTACGTAGGGAACGATTAGTTGTCGATTGATACAGGTTTTTCACTTGTCGATACCGAAAATCTAGGCCGATTTATTGTCGATATATAAATAATACAGTTAAGTGTTAGCCAATACAATGTACTTCACATTGCCATAGAGATTAACCTTTGTTGTATTTATGATTATCTCAAAAAGGCCAACCACCATCCTAAATTATTGTGAATTAATTGGCTTCTGTCACTGGTAACAATAACCCCTCAGTCATATATTCACTAAAGCGTTTCATGAATGAGGGAAAATAACATTAAAAATGCATTAAAAGAAAAAATTATGGATAAACCAAATGTCAAAAACACTTAAAACAACAACAACAACAACAACAAATCTCCAAGACAAACATCTAAATTTGTCATAAAAATGACAGCAAGTCATTTCTTCTCAGTTGCACTTGAGATAAACGCATGCATGACAAGACAGGAAGGGATTCAAGCAACATTCATCATGGGCAGGACGAAACGTGTCACATGACAACATGTGGAGGTGGAGGAGAGCTGTTGCTGATCTGGCCCGAGATGCATGCAGGAATACCTCAGCAATGCTTAGGGTGGATGAAGAGGAGGGGAGCCGCGCCTGGGTGCCATGAGAAGGGGAAAAGAGAAGACAATTAAATATAAGAGCCAGCAAAGCCAAGCTGAGACAGACACTGCGCCCCCTGCTGGCCCGGAGGACAGCAAGCCAAAGCAGCTGGGAACAGAAGACATTTAAAAAGAGCAGATGTGGAGATAAAGACCAGAAACTACGCAAACACAGCGTTTACACTTGCGTATTTGCATGTTTCGGGCAGGACAGTGCTTCTGATCTGGGATTTGTACGTGACGTTTTTGAATGCAAGTTCATCTGGGTTTCTTTTGCAATCATTCGTGATCGCATTTTGATGTTGGCTTGCGGTGATAAAAACGTTGTCACATTAAATCCAATTTATATTGGATTTACAACACATACGGACAAGCACACACGCAAACACGGCACAGATGAAAAGATGGGTGAAGCGTTTAACACATTGCTATGCCACTAAAACACACTAACTATAACCCAAACTACCATGATCCTGTTACTGAACAACACATTTCTCAAAACAACTACACTGATGTCAATGTGAGTAAAGATTTATGGAAAAATTACAGGGATATTCAGAAATTATTTTACATACTAAATATACACATCAAAAAGTTTTTATTTTATTTTTTATAAATTATTACTTGATACTTGATTGCTTTCAACAAGGATGCATTAAATGCATCAAAAGTGACAGTAACGACATTTAACATTTAAAAAAGATTTAAAATTAGTATTTGAACGTTCTTTTCATCAAAGAATCCTGAAAAAAATGTATCACGGTTTCTGGAAAAATATTAACATTGATAATATTAATAAGAAATGTTCCTTGAGCAGCAAATCAGCATATTAGAATGATTTCTGAAGGATCATGTGACACTGAAGACTGCAGCTAGTGGTTGAAAGTTGCCTGTGGTAATAGAGATTTTTAGATGAATGCCGATGCTTTTTAGTAGGGGTGTGCATTGGCACTGCTCTCACAATTCGATTCGATTACGATTCACCAGGTAACGATTCGATTCAATTCGATTCTACGATGCATTGCGATGCATCAAAATTCTACTGCACACAACAAGGCAAATTTTTCATCAGTCATGAGGCAATACAAGCAGTCATATATTGAACAACAGATTTTATTGGCTGCTATGTGTGTATTATCACTACCATTATCACTGCTGTATCTTTGACATAAATGTCATTAAACAAAATAAAATTGAATGGTACAGGGTATATGGCATTTTCAAACCTGAAAAAGAAAATATAAATCACTGCTTTCTAGGGCTGTAATCTCCCAATCGATTAGTCGATTGTTGGTCGATACGTTCTGGCTTGACCAAAATTCTGATTGGTCGATTTTTTGCCGCGTTCATTTCATCAGTTTTGCCGCGTTCATTTAATTCGTTTTGCGCGTTCATTTCATCAGTTTTGCCGCGTTCATTTAATTCGTTTTGCGCGTTCATTTCATCAGTTTTGCCGCGTTCATTTCATTCATTTTGCGCGTTCATTTCATCAGGTGGAAAGCACTAATTGCTAATGGGGGTGTTTTCAGAGCACCCCTATTTCACAGGTAACAGTATGTCTTCAGAACACCCCCCTTGTTTTCACTTCTTTTGGATTATCCCAACCCACCGGAGAAGAGAGACAGATTGAAGAAAGTAGGCTACTAGAAGGTTTGCTGAATATTATTTATTTAATTGAGAGACCGTTTAATTCATAGTCAGTCCTTTTCTACCATGTCAACAAAGACATCGGCAGCATTTTTTTTTTAGAAGACGGGAACATATTATTGGAGCCCAATGCGCGCACTCGCGCAGTGCCACTGTTTGTATTAGTTTTGAGCCTATGCTTTATTTTTCAGTTATGCACTTTATTTCGTTTTTGCTCTTGATCTGGTTTGTTTAATAAATATAATTTTTTTTATTAAAATGGACGTGCCTTTTGTGTTTAAGAGTAAAGCTTTAAGTTAATAATAGTCTATTCGTGTCTCAGCCGCGAAGCTGCGCTCCTGTGTTCAGCCTCGTCTTGTCTAGTTTCCCCATTAACTTCGTAGAATCGAAATGTGCCCAGATGTCCGCTTTTCCAAGCTTTGGGTGCGTTTTTAATTACCCGTCTATCGCGGTCATCTCCCTCCGCCTCAGCCGTCTTGATTGTTGTTGTTGTTATGCCCACGGAAGTAATTGAAACTTCACAACTTTATTGTCCAACTCAAGGCCAGAAAATAAACAGTGACATAATCGATTATGGCACTTTGCCGCATCGATGCTGAATCGTGCATATCCCGCATTGCGATGCATCGCCGAATCGATTATTGTTGACACCACTACTTTTTAGGTCCGGTAGAATCTGCGATCTCTGAACCAGTCTGTTTGCTGGCTTCCATGGCTGCAATAAGCAGTGTTTTCCTTCACTAACCTTAGTTTGCAAGTTTTTTTTTAGCTTGTTTTTTAACAATGACTGGAGAAAATCCGATTTTTTTTCTTAATGTGCACGGACATTCACTGTCCGGTTGTATTTGCAAAAGTTAATCTACACCTACCCGATAGAGAAACTGAGCGTAAAGAGAAACGGAGGGCATATAAATCTTTAGATGCCTATAACTATGTGGTGAATGGTCACGTACAAGACTCGTGTGGTACCAGCGCCAAGAAGACGGCAATGTAAAGAGTGACATTACGGTGCATTTTAATGATGTGAATATTTTCTGGAAAAATAAAAATTCCAGATACAGCATATTCATTTTCCATTGATTCTTGTACCCAACAACACAACAAGATGACATTTAATAATAATAATAATAATAATTTAAGCTTCTTATTATGTAGCTGAATCTGTGCTGGTTTGTATTGGCCGCCTCCGGTTTTCGCGTTGTTTTGCCTCCAGCTAGCGCCCTGACGTAACTGTGACGTCGGCTCGAAATTGGTCTATACTCTCGCGGAGCCAAAACAGCCATAGCACTGCAGCACAAGCCTGTCAATTTTCCATCTCAAAAACAAAAATATGTGAACAGATCAGGTGTGCTCCTACAGTAGCCACATTCAAATCCAGACTCAAAACACATCTGTTTAGCTTTGCATTTACTGAATGAGCATTGTGCCACTGTTCGATATTAAAGTTCTAGTCTGAGAAAGAGCTAAGAATGTGAATGCTGGGCTAAGGAAAGTGAAAGAATGTGCAAGTAAATGAAAGAGAAAAGAAAGTTGATGCAGGGAAGTCGTAAGAAGATTGAAAGAGAATAGAAAGTTGATAGATGGATTGAAAGAGAAAAGGAAGTTGATAGATGGTAAGTAAGATTGAAAGATAATAGAAAGTTGATACAGGGAAGTCGTAAGAAGATTGAAAGAGAATAGAAAGTTGATAAAGATTGAAAGAGAAAAGAAAGTTGATACATGGCAAGTCGTAAGAAGATTGAAAGAAAATAGAAAGTTGATAGATGGTAAGAAGATTGAAAGAGAAAAGAAAGTTGATGCATGTAAGTCGTAAGAAGATCCTTTTAAAAGAAAGATCTATAATAGCTACCGGTCGATATAAAATACGTCCGACTGTTTGCACTGTATTTTATTTTTTTATTTTATTTTCCAAACTGTGATTCAGGAAGATTTTATTAATTTTTAGGGCTGTCTGATTGGAAGAGATTTTGAAGGGGAACGGGAGAGCTTCACTCCGACGAGGCGAGTGAAGATTATCTATACTACAGAGAGTATAGAGGTTCGCTGTTAGTTTAAAACAGCAAAAGTGAAACGTGCTCTGTGGGGGCCCAGTGGGGCAATACTGGTGTGGTACACCACCCCAGCAGGGGACGTCCCTGGATTGTAGGTCCAGTGGCACCGCAAACCTGCTCAATCACTTCCATCTCAGACACGGTTTTAATTATTCTTATTTCTTTTGATTATTTTAATTTCTTCTATGTAAAGCACTTTGAATTACCACTGTTTAGCTTTGCATTTACTGAATGAGCACTGTGCCACTGTTCGTCCGACTGTTTGCACTGTATTTTATTTTCTAAACTGTTTTAATTATTCTTATTTCTTTTATTATCTATGTAATTATTTTTATTTTTATTTCTTCTATGTAAAGCACTTTGAATTACCACTGTGTATGAAATGTGCTATATAAATAAACTTGCCTTGCCTTGCCTTGCCTTGCCTGAACAAGATGCATGTTTTGGGCACTTGTGATCCAAAAAAACAAAACAGCGGCACGTTCTAAAACGCTTAACGTGAAAAACACTTGCACCAATAACTAAATTAAGTTTAACACTGATCAAGCCTCCGTCTACGATTAATTTTCTTCACCATGATGGATTCAATTAAACAGCAACAATGTTCATATTCCATTTATTTTTATTGACCACCTGAAACTCTCTCTCTCTCTAATAGCAGCCCTTGCCGATAAAGAAAGTAAACGTGTAAAATGTCAACTGTCTGTATAAACTGCAAAGCAGAAAGACCTGATCGAGCAGCATAGGCGGACGATGCAGCTGCTTAATCCTTATTGGTGCAAACCACCCTTAAAGTGCCTTAATGTAGTAAAACAGTGATATATATAAAAAAAATCTAACCTTTTTAATGATGCATTCTATATTCAGATAAGCAGATGAGCCCAGAACGCAACTCGTTTTCTTTATTATGGTTTTCAATGGAAAAAACGAGAAACCTTGTGTTGCATTTATATTCTGTGTTCATCTGCATGCATGTACAGTACATATCATCAATAAGGTGCATATTGAATTTGGTCTTTTAATATCACTGTCTTACAACATTAGCACATACTAAGAACCTGGTAAAAATAACTGGCGTGCAATGACGGAAAGTGAAAACTATGAATTGGGTAAATGGGTATGCATTGACGTCACTTTCCTCAGCCGGACTGACTGGCAGAAGAGCTGGTCAGGGACTGGATTTAATAGAGGAAACTGCAAACATGCGAGTAAAACAAAAGGTTGGACTCGATATAGTGTTTTATGTATATATATTGGCTGTCGCATAGTTTTCAGTGTAACAAGTATGTGAACTTCTAAATCTCTGCAAACATATGGTATTTTTATGCTTTAGTACAGTCAAAAACATTACATACAGCACCTATAAAATCCAGCGAGCGCTGACAAGAATTATTCGGTACTTATTGCGTCACCTTTGGCATAAAATCAGCACTGCATCTTACGTTCATGCATGCAAGGTGTCCTTGTGGTCCAGGAACGGAGTAATATATCTTCCAGGCTGCAGCCCACCCGAGTTAAATGTTCATGTGAAACTCAAGGCACTAGATATAATCTTTAGAACGGTTATTTATTGCCACACACACACACACACACACACACACACACACACACACACACACACACACACACACACACACACACACACACACACACACACACACACACACACACACACACACACACACACACACACACACACACACACACTTTACTATCCTTGTGAGGACATTCCATAGGCGTAATGGTTTTTATACTGTACAAACTGTATATTCTATCCCTAAACCTACACATCACAGGAAACATTCTGCATTTTTAATAAAACACTATTTTTTTTATGTTTTTTAAGCTATTTGAATTATGAGGACTCATGAAATGTCCTCATAAATCATGTTTAAGCTGTAATACCAGTGTAGTACACATGTCATTATACAGATTTGTGTCCTCATAAATCACAAGAGCACGCACACACACACACACACACACACACACACACACACACACACACACACACACACACACACACACACACACACACACACACACACACACACACACACACACACACACACACACACACACACACACAAAAAAACTTTTACAGCACACTGCTTCAAATATGCAATGTCCTCAGAAAAGCTATAGTTTTTAAATTGCCTAGGTTTTCTCTAGTCAATTTAACACAAATAGTGCTTCACCCGACTGATTAAAAAGTTGCCAACATGATTCGTATACTATTTTACGTTTTGCTGAATAGGTGACTAATTCATATAAATCCGTACAATCTCATTTGCATGCTTTCGTATGATCTGCTTATGCTTCAGTGGCGGTTAGGTTTAGACCTTTAGAACTTTTGTACGAAATTACGAACCACACAAATTTCATAAAATTACCATTGTATAAATTCATACAAAATGGCCACCTTATTAAATACATTTTCTACATCTTCTCAGTTTAAATACTCTAATAAGCATCAAACTACATAGCACACACAAATATTGGGCAAACTAAATTCTAAAAGACTGAAATTATACTTTTCAGAAATATTTTTGATATTTTACAGCTTGAAATATAAGCATATTTGGTAACACTTTATTTCGGAAGTCCACTATAGACGCTCTAACTTTGCAACTACATCGACTAGCAGTCATTAGAGTATTAGTAGACTGTCTTCTTAAAGGGTCATGAAACCCTAAACTAAATTTTCTGAGATTTTATGTGTGTTGAACATCCTAGAAGGCAATGTTACCATCTGTTTATTTTCTATTTTCGCTATTTTCATCTTCCGGGTTTAAATTCTTGGTTGTGATGTTTTCTTGTGCATAGTACATTGATGACTCATCGGTGAGTCATTGATGACTCATAATTATACACAAGACTGTGTGTCCTTATCCAATGAGAAGACGCTTCGCTTAATTATTCATGACAGCAAGTGTGGATTTCCTTTTAAGTAAGTGAGAGATGCAGTAACGGGTCAAAATGAGAGTTTGTTTTTGCTTTGTAAGAGTTTCCGTGTCACACAAGTTCTCTTCAATAGATCCTGAGTCTTCACCACAAACTCCAACCAATTAACGGGCTTATAAAAACACTGCTAAAGTTATAAAAGATGCAATAGTGCATTCACATATTATATTTTAGATTGCAGAGTACAAATGCGAATGGCTGTGCATTTATTTGTGCATTAAATTATAGGCTGTCGCAGGATTTGTATGTATTTGTGTAATGTACGGTGAGCTTATACAAGCATGTGTATATTGTGTTGTGTGTAATGGGGAACTGCAGCATGCATTTGTGGGAAGCTTTGATGCTTTTAACTCAATGAGAGCGAAATAAAACTGTCGATGCCGCTACTGTGCTGTCATTCTCCCCTCGTCCCCCTCCACTCCGCAGCTTCACCACGCTCACTTCTGTAGCAGGTTTCAAAACTGTGCTGAAACTGGGGCTTTCATGAAAATACTTAGTTACTGTCCACCACTGGTTAAAACGCTGTAATCCACATGGATGGAGAATGTATATGCAATTAATATAGATAAATCTTAAATGTAGGGTTTATTAAGGAAAGGAAAGAGCGTGCTTTTTGAGGATGTGGGAGTCATTTACTACGATAATTTGATGGACAAATTTGCAGATTGTGTTATATTTTTACTCAGATGTCTTCTTTTGTTTTATTTTTCCAATTTTGTTTGTCTGTTTGTTTTATTGTGTAACCACCTGAAGTAAGGAATGTTTGTATTATAAAAAATTTATGAAACTGCCATTTTTTTTTAGGGTTAAATCTTTTTTTTGAGTGCACACAAGGGTGAGTAAATGATAACAGAATTTTAATTTGAATAAAATGACCGGTTCAGTTGCGAGACTCAGATTTGACCCCTCTGAAGGGAGCGAGGGTGGCTAACAATCTGCTTAAGACTGCTATTTAATAATGCTTTAGTAGGTCCTTCTGTACTGCAGCTATTCGAATCCGCAACTACAAGCTTCATCTGAGCATCTGTGGACACTACAATGCACTAGAGCAACTTCACAGCATTCATGTCTGTTCATAATACACAATGTTTCAGATAGCAGTGCAGATGCATATTTTAAATCGCCCATTTCTCTTTAAAGATCAGTAAAGAGCAAACTTCTCCTTTTAGGATTGGGCAACATTTTTTTTTAATTATCATTATCAGCTGATTGAGTTACAGTCTATAATCTCAATATCATCAAACTTGCACTGTGGTAAAACTGTGGCAATGTTTTGTAATGATAAATTCCAGTTGAGCACCTATATATATATCTAAATCCTAACCATAATATAAAATTATTTATATATTGGTTATTATTTATATAATTATTTATATAATTATCTATAATACATTTTAGCCAACACACTGCAGGCATGTGCTAGTCTCAAAGCATCTAAAAAAACATCAAGTTATTATCTTACTCAAGATTTTTGGCAGACAACATTTTAAAAACAGCTTTAGGGAGTTATCAAACATACTCATAATTCTGCCAAACATCTGAAAGAACACATGATCAGATCTTCTGATGTACATCGCATACTGTGGCATGAATATCACAAAAGTATGATACGATGAACAAAATATATGAATATTTACACACAACTGGACAATATTGCAATGCTAAGAGCAAATACTCATGACTACTATTAAGCAAAATTTAAAATCTCTATATATCATATCACCAATAAACATAACACAAGAAGATAGAAGATGGACTGATGAATGCAGACCTCTAGCAACAAGTTTTTTTATATCATTCAAATGTCAGTAATTTTTTCTATTACATTTTCTAGCAAATATAGTAAAATACACACACATGCAAAAAAAAAACCACTCACACATACCAGCACCGAGATTTAAACACTATTTGACTGATTATTAAACTATCAAATGGATTATAATACTAAACACACGTGTCTTCTGACCGAAAAACATAAAATGCCAGAGGAAGAGTGAAGACTTACCATCATCTACATGAAGACTGAGATCTCTCTCTCACACACACTGACACAGAGAGGAAGTGAACACACACATATGGATGGAGAGAGGAGGAGGAGGAGGAGGAGGGGAGAGGGAGAGAGAGAGTGAGAGAGAGAGAGAGAGAGAGAGAGAGAGAGAGAGAGAGAGGGGAGCAGGCAAAATGTACAACCTGAAGAATTAAAAAACAAAGAAATGAAGAAAGACACACACACACACACACACACACACACACACACACACGCACGCACGGTCTACTAACTTACAAGTAGTGTATGCAAATGCACAATAACTGAAACTTTATGGAATTCATCAGGACTTGAAGAGACCATATAAACCAACCACAGTTTGTCTTGTGTTTGAGTGTCATTAATATGAAATGGATTATAATAATAGACAATATACTAGTAAAGTGCAACGTGTATATAAACGTCTGCACAGGAAACACAGAACAAATTACTTCAAATCAAAACTTTGAATATCTTTTGGAACATAACCTGGCAAATCCTTAGAAGTGCTCATAACATCAACCTTTTAAACACTTCCCAGTAAAGTGATAAAAATTATGACTGGAGGAGCTTGTAATTTTCACAAGTGCTTTGGTGCATTATGCATCAAATGGATAAAAAGAACCATTTCATTTTCAGAATTATAAAAAATTACAGATATGTCTGTAAGAATAGACCAAAACAGAAAGATACGGAGCCTCTAAAGGGACATTGCGTTTCTCGGGGGTAACGAGCAAATACATTGACTTATTATTTTTCCTGTCATCTAATTTTTTCCCTCAACATGTCCCTTTAGGGGCTCCGTAGAAACATGCACCGATTTCTTACCCTAAATTGAAGATTTAAGTATTTTAAATGGATTTCCATCCATTTTAATTTCACAGTTTTAGCGAATAAACTAATCAATATAATGTGATGCAAATTTATCAGTCATACAAAAAATAAACAGGTACATTTTCACGATGAACAGATTTATGCTGATAGAAAGCAATTTGAATAATGTATTTTGATGTGATTATTTAAATAAAATCAAATAGATGCAAACAGTTAATAATATACCGTGATTTTTTTGAGTGCAGAAATCTTACCCGTGTATTACATGTTTAATTTATGTATGACTGAGATATGTGCATCACATTAGGTTTATTAGTTTATGTAAACACTGTGTAATCCAAATTTTGCACGGCTGCAATATTTGAATCTGATTTAAAAAATAATAATTAATAGCACTAAAGTAAAGCATTACATCAGCAGCACTAGCGTGGTAATACTTTAAAAACAGTGTAATCATTGCACAGCTTAAAGTTTAATTAAACTACCGCTCAAAAGGTTTTTTATTAAAAAATTTTTTGAAAGCTCACCAAGGCTGCATTTATTTGACCAAAAATACAGTAAAAATCAGCAATATTGTGAGATATTATTAAAATTCTAAATAACTGTTTTCTATGTGAATGTCTTTTAAAATGTAATTTATTCCTGTGATCAAAACTGAATTTTCAGCATCATTACTCCAGTCTTCAGTGTCACATGATCCTTCAGAAATCATTCTGATATGATGATTTTCTGCTAAAGAAACATTTCTGATTATTATCAATGTTGGAAAGCGTTGCATCAAGCCAAATTTATTGTATAGCACTTTTCACAATACACATTGTTTCAAAGCAGCTTTGCAGAACACATTCTCTGATGTCTATAATGCCTTTACTGTTATTTTTTACTGTCAAGTTAATGTATCCTTGCTGAAATAAAAGGACAGAGGGTTTAAATCAATATATTCTGAACGATGAGCAACAATCATCCAGCATAATTACTTGTGCATTATAATTAGATGCAGAATTGCATTTGCAGATAGTCACAGGAACTGGTATATGTGTTAGTGGCTCACTGTTATGTAACTGTGTTATATAACGTGTGTGGAGAAATGCTACAGCCATATCATCATCTGTCTGTGTGTGTGTGTGTGTGTGAGAGAGAACAGAAGACAGGAAGTGACATCGAGAGACAGAAAGAGAGTCTCTCAGTATGCTTGTGATCAGGACGGGTATAAATCACTTAAATGATGGTGATTTATATATAATAATACATTAATTTGTTGTGTTGTAAGCCTGAGGAAGGTTTGAATGAATGATTTGGGTGTGTGAGGCACTATATTTTTTATTAGCTACTATAATTTTTTGTCTGTTTGTGACAGAAAGCTATCGAATGGCTCCAGAAGCCTTTGGCACAGAAGACATATGGACTGCATTTGTAGTTGTTGGAGCTCGACAGCCTGGGTTTACGATATGCATTCACTTTATAGAAAAGAGCAGCATGAACATCGTCACACAGGTTTGCAATGACACGAGGGAATTTTGCATCTCTGTCCAAAATGATACCTGTACACAAACTCTCTCGCTCATATGAGCATAGCACAGTCTCCATGGCAACGCCCGCTCCCATGACAACCGTCCATATCCACACAGCAGGGCGAGAAATGATTGTGACATATGAGCTGACGAACGAGTGTTCATCGCCCGGCTCGGGTGAGAGTCTCGAGCCAGATGGGTCGGGGACAGCTAGTCACATTTCTGCAGCTCACACAGAAGAGCATGGCGCTAGCAACACCAAGATCATGGGTTCGATTCTTAGGGGATGTATGAATTGAACAAATAAATTTACAGCTCAAATGCAATGTACGGCACTTTGGATAAAAGCATCTGCCAAATGCATACATGCATATGTGTTAGGGCTGTAACGATACAGCAAACCCACGATTCGGTTCGTATCCCGATTTCTGACCCACGATTCGATACAAACCGCGATTCTTGCGAGGAGGGAGGATTTTAAAGTCAAATAAATAAATAAATAAATAGCTAAAGCTATAACTCTGTTTTCTTGTAACAAAATACTTTTGAAAAACAAACAGAACTATACTCCATTGGGGAGATGATTCGAGCATGTAAAAAAATCTTCTGAGGTAACCGAGGCTTACTGTCTGTGCTGTAAACCACAAATAATATATTGCCTATTCCGCATGACCCGCATCTACAGCGCAGGAATAACGCTTGCCACAAAGTGAACGCGCATAGAGAAATGCACACTTCCTACGAATTAGCCTAAGCAGCCATTTCTTTATGTTTTGAATTAACGTTAAATCAAGTAAAAGTATTTCAAGCTTTCTATATAAGTTTCGATTCGTTTATGAGGTGAGCTCCAGTTCACGCGCGCGCCGGGTGCCACACACACACACACACACACACACACACACACACACACACACACAGCGCGCTTTGCTCACTTGCTCTGGTGTTTGCTTGTATGTGTGTATGTGTGTGTGTGTGTGTGTGTGCTCGTGCGCGCGTGTGTGCGTGTGGGGGAGAGGTGCGATTTTTGAATAATAATCAAATGATACCCAGCGATCTTCGAATATTATTTTTGCTTGAAATTCCCATACCTAATATGTAAAAGACCCCGTGACAGCCCTAGGATCTATTCTGGACGAGAAAGATAAGTCTGGGAAGGGGTGTGTCGATCGCGATCTGCCTTCTCACACCGCGACACAGGTTCGTGGATCTGAGTGTCGCGATTTCGGTTTAATATCGTAAATCGTTACAGCACTAATATGTGTTAAACAGGGTTCCCACACCTTGGTTTACTTCAAATTCAAGGACCTTTCAAAGACTTTCCAGGTCCAATACCCTCAAATTCAAGGACTTAATGTGGGGACACATTTCAAGGGAGAGCAAGGTTACATCGTGTTACATTGTTACAGTTTTGCGTGTGTGAACATCATGGTTCAAAGTACCTCACGCGGGAAACACTTAACGTAACGCCTAAATGCACATAACTAAAATCAAGCAAGCTAGTATATATAGGTCACGAAGTGTTGGAAAATAACTATTAGCAGAAATATTAATTTTTTCCCTGAAAACTTCTTGCACAAAATAAATTCAAGCACTTTCAAGGACCCGTATCTATGCATATTTATTTTCAAAAACTTTCCAGGGCCTTGAATTATTTTTTTCAGATTCACAAACCCTGGATAAATGTAAGTCAGAGTGCATATGTTTATAAACAGATGTCATGTAATTTACCACTTTTCCGACTATTTATCACAAGTTTATCACAAGCACACTTTCAAGCATTGATTCTCAGCAAACTTGTGACTTAAAATAAGACAAAACAAGCACTAAAATAAGTCAAAACAACTTATTTATTTTAGTTTGCCCCCCTCAACAACTGTTTTTTCTTTTGGAAAAAACTGGATATATTAGGAAGTCTAATTTTACAAGTGTGATTTCTAGACCTGGAAGAGTCATGTGAATTGATAAAATCGGTTACACTTTATTTTAAGGTGTCTTTGTTACACTGTAATAATTATACACCCCTGGTTATTATTATAGTAGCCTAACTACATGTAACAATGACACTGTAAAATAATGTGTTACTGTAAAATCTTGTCATGGGAATTTCTAAAATGAATGCCAAGCTGTAAAACATTTTATCAGGTATAAAATTCTGAGCAAGAAATATATACGCTTTCAATTAAGCGTTCCCAAAACCAACTCTGCCTTTGGTCTAGCATCTTTTCAATCTGCTGCCGAACTTGTTCTTAATGACTTGCCTGTAAAAATAAAGGTTTAATAATAAATATATATATAAAAAATCCCTATCCTTAATCCTTATACAGTCAATACATACTTTTGAATACTGTTGTGGACAGTAGGGGGGGGGGGGGGGGGGGGGGGGGGGTACTTACATAAAAGTAGTACATTCAAAAAGATTTTCCATTAATTATAACTTCACTTCCGGTCTTAAGCTATTGTAAGACTTGTGGGAAAAAAGCACACAAGTCATATGAGCTACTTTCATGATACTTGATAGATCTGAGTTTGGAAAAGACCAGTTTACACATTCTGCATTCTGCAACCTCATAGAATATATATTACAGAATAAAAAATGTAAAAAGGTAATTGCGGCTTTTCCCCATGCAATTGCAAGTTTATATCTTACAATTTAGTCTTTGCTAAAGCGTTATAAACCATGAACCAAGCCAACCAGCTTTCAGAATCATAACATTACAAACTGCAAAATTGGCACCTGAATAACCAAATTAAAAACGGTAAAGAAATATAAAACTACTCATTTAAAAATGCTGATTATACACATAAAACAATATATATTTTAATTCTATTGCAAAACAAACATATATATATATATACAAATATTTAAGTATTTTGAGAGCGTAATGAGAACGACTTGATTATGTCATTTGAAGTGCTTCATGGGAGTGGGCGGAGCTAAATAGCTTGCATTTTGTGTGTGGCGACTCTCTGAT
>JARPMJ010009393.1:5000-27419 GCA_033366665.1 Phoxinus dragarum | reverse complement strand
AACTGTAACTTCTGCACACACACACCTGTGCACACACACCTGAACATCTGCACACACACACCTGAACATCTGCACACACACACCTGAACATCTGCACACACACACCTGAACACACACTCTGAACATCTGCACACACACAACTGAACATCTGCACACACACCTGAACACACACACACACACCTGAACATCTGCACACACACCTGAACACCTGTGCACACACACACACCTGAACACCTGCACACACACCTGAACACCTGCACACACACCTGAACACCTGCACACACACCTGAACATCTGCACACACACCTGAACATCTGCACACACACACCTGAACACCTGTGCACACACACCTGAACATCTGCACACACACACCTGAACATCTGCACACACACCTGAACATCTGCACACACACCTGAACATCTGCACACACACCTGAACATCTGCACACACACACCTGAACACCTGTGCACACACACCTGAACATCTGCACACACACCTGAACATCTGCACACACACCTGAACATCTGCACACACACCTGAACATCTGCACACACACCTGAACATCTGCACACACACCTGAACATCTGCACACACACACCTGAACACCTGTGCACACACACCTGAACATCTGCACACACACCTGAACATCTGCACACACACCTGAACATCTGCACACACACCTGAACATCTGCACACACACCTGAACATCTGCACACACACACCTGAACACCTGTGCACACACACCTGAACATCTGCACACACACACCTGAACATCTGCACACACACACCTGAACATCTGCACACACACACCTGAACACACACCTGAACATCTGCACACACACAACTGAACATCTGCACACACACCTGAACACACACACACACACACCTGAACATCTGCACACACACCTGAACACCTGTGCACACACACACACCTGACACCTGCACACACACCTGAACATCTGCACACACACCTGAACATCTGCACACACACCTGAACATCTGCACACACACACCTGAACACCTGTGCACACACACCTGAACACCTGTGCACACACACCTGAACATCTGCACACACACACCTGAACATCTGCACAACACACCTGAACATCTGCACACACACCTGAACATCTGCACACACACCTGAACATCTGCACACACACACCTGAACACCTGTGCACACACACCTGAACATCTGCACACACACACCTGAACATCTGCACACACACACCTGAACATCTGCACACACACCTGAACATCTGCACACACACACCTGAACACCTGCACACACACACCTGAACACCTGCACACACACCTGAACATCTGCACACACACCTGAACATCTGCACACACACACCTGAACATCTGCACACACACACCTGAACATCTGCACACACACCTGAACACCTGTGCACACACACACACCTGAACACCTGCACACACACACCTGAACACCTGTGCACACACACACACCTGAACACCTGCACGCACACACACCTGAACACCTGCACGCACACACACACACACACACACACCTGAACATCTGCACACACACCTGAACACCTGTGCACACAAACACACCTGAACACCTGCACACACACACCTGAACACCTGTGCACACACACACCTGAACACCTGTGCACACACACACACCTGAACATCTGCACACACACCTGAACACCTGTGCACACACACACACCTGAACACCTGCACACACACACACACACACACACACACACCTGGCAGCGAGCCGCTCAGAGAGCCGGGGCTGGACACACACACACACACACACACACACACACACACACACCTGGCAGCGAGCCGCTCAGAGAGCCGGGGGCTGGACACACACACACACACACACACACACACACACACACACACACACCTGGCAGCGGAGCCGCTCAGAGAGCCGGGGTGAGGCACGTATCCCAGCGGCACCGTGGAGGGTCCGTGGACCACGAAGTCGTTGGTCATGGTCTCGCCGTCGTCCTTCATCTGAGGACACAGCACTCGCTGGCACACGAAGTACACGGCGCCGACCACGAACAGCACCAGCACCACGCCCACGATCGAGCCGATGGTGTTACTGGGAGGAAACGCCGGCTCTTCCGTCGCATCTGAGGAACACACACACACACACACACACACACTTACTCAGTTGTGCAGTGTTTAACACAACATTGAAACATTAAAACTGCAATTTTAATTCCAGGGCCTTTTGGAAATGATGCAATCTTTGCAATCACTCACACACACTCTCTCTCACACACTCTCTCTCGCGCACTCTCACACACACTCTCTCTCTCACACACTCTCTCTCTCACACACTCTCTCTCTCACACTCTCTCTCACACACTCTCACACACACTCTCTCACACACTCTCTCTCACACTCTCTCTCGCGCACTCTCACACACACTCTCACACACACTCTCACACACACTCTCTCTCACACTCTCTCTCGCGCACTCTCACACACACTCTCTCACACACTCTCTCTCGCGCACTCTCTCTCGCGCACTCTCACACACTCTCTCTCGCGCACTCTCACACACTCTCTCACACACTCTCTCACACACTCTCTCACACTCTCTCTCGCGCACTCTCTCGCGCACTCTCTCTCGCGCACTCTCTCTCGCGCACTCTCTCTCGCGCACTCTCTCTCGCGCACTCTCTCGCGCACTCTCTCGCGCACTCTCTCTCGCGCACTCTCTCTCGCGCACTCCTCTCTCGCGCACTCTCTCTCGCGCACTCTCTCTCGCGCACTCTCTCTCGCGCACTCTCTCTCGCGCACTCTCTCGCGCACTCTCTCTCGCACTCTCTCTCGCGCACTCTCTCTCGCGCACTCTCTCTCACACACTCTCTCTCACACACTCGCTCTCACACACTCTCTCTCACACACTCTCTCTCACACACTCTCTCTCACACACTCTCTCTCACACACTCTCTCTCACACACTCTCTCTCACACACTCTCTCTCACACACTCTCTCTCACACACTCTCTCTCACACACTCTCTCTCACACACTCTCTCTCTCACACACTCTCTCTCACACACTCTCTCTCACACACTCTCTCTCACACACTCTCTCTCACACACTCTCTCTCACACACTCTCTCTCACACACTCTCTCTCACACACTCTCTCTCACACACTCTCTCTCACACACTCTCTCTCACACACTCTCTCTCACACACTCTCTCTCACACACTCTCTCTCACACACTCTCTCTCACACACTCTCTCTCACACACTCTCTCTCACACACTCTCTCTCACACACTCTCTCTCACACACTCTCTCTCACACACTCTCTCTCACACACTCTCTCTCACACACTCTCTCTCACACACTCTCTCTCACACACACTCTCTCACACACTCTCTCTCACACACTCGGCGGGTGCGTGTGAAGGACGTACAGCAGCCGATCTCGTCGGAGTTGTCGGTGCAGTCGGTGTTGTGGTCACACTTCTTGTGCCGGCCGATGCACTGGCCGTTACTGCAGGAGAACTGGTCCATGGGACAGAACACTGCAGAGACAGAAGCGTCCGCAGGAACACAGGTCACATGATCACACAGGTCACATGATCACACAGGTCACATGATCACACAGGTCACATGATCACACAGGTCACATGATCACACAGGTCACATGATCACACAGGTCACATGATCACACAGGTCACATGATGTCCAAACTCAATCATTTAACAAACATGTAGTCATTACTTCCATGAGCTTCTGCATTCAATATTACAGTTTAAATTAATACATTTCTAGCCAACTGTGATGTGTACTCCAGCTGAAGTTCAGTGATGGTTCATGTTTGTGGTAAAAAAGTTATAAATATATATAAATAAGAGCGTCTCGTGGCCGACATTATTTTAAATGCATCTCTTCAGTGACAGATCCAGCATGCTCGTCTACAGCAGCTTCAGGATCACGGATCATGTTGTTCTGTGTCTCTGTTGTTCATCGGGTTTCCAGCAGCAAGTCCAGGAATATTCATTTACACACACAACGTAATATCTAATGTAGCATTCTAATCAACACACATTTACTGTTAACCTTTATCATGTGTCCTGTAGCGTCGCAGTGAGTGTGTGTGTGTGTGTGTTCAGTATCGAGGTGTGTGTGTTCAGTATCGAGGTGTGTGTCGAGGCGTGAGGTCCAGTCTCTGTATCGGAGTGTGTTCAGTATCGAGGTGTGTGTCGAGGCGTGACGTACGGTCTCTGTATCGGAGTGTGTTCAGTATCGAAGTGTGTGTCGAGGCGTGACGTGAGGTACGGTCTCTGTATCGGAGTGTGTTCAGTATCGAGGTGTGTGTCGAGGTGTGTGTCGAGGCGTGAGGTACGGTCTCTGTATCGGAGTGTGTTCAGTATCGAGGTGTGTGTCGAGGCGTGACGTACGGTCTCTGTATCGGAGTGTGTTCAGTATCGAGGTGTGTGTCGAGGCGTGAGGTCCGGTCTCTGTATCGGAGTGTGTTCAGTATCGAGGTGTGTGTCGAGGCGTGACGTACGGTCTCTGTATCGGAGTGTGTTCAGTATCGAGGTGTGTGTCGAGGCGTGAGGTCCGGTCTCTGTATCGGAGTGTGTTCAGTATCGAGGTGTGTGTCGAGGCGTGACGTACGGTCTCTGTATCGGAGTGTGTTCAGTATCGAGGTGTGTGTCGAGGCGTGAGGTCCGGTCTCTGTATCGGAGTGTGTTCAGTATCGAGGTGTGTGTCGAGGTACGGTCTCTGTATCGGAGTGTGTTCAGTATCGAGGTGTGTGTCGAGGCGTGACGTACGGTCTCTGTATCGGAGTGTGTTCAGTATCGAGGTGTGTGTCGAGGTACGGTCTCTGTATCGGAGTGTGTTCAGTATCGAGGTGTGTGTCGAGGCGTGACGTACGGTCTCTGTATCGGAGTGTGTTCAGTATCGAGGTGTGTGTCGAGGCGTGACGTACGGTCTCTGTATCGGAGTGTGTTCAGTATCGAGGTGTGTGTCGAGGTACGGTCTCTGTATCGGAGTGTGTTCAGTATCGAGGTGTGTGTCGAGGCGTGAGGTCCGGTCTCTGTATCGGAGTGTGTTCAGTATCGAGGTGTGTGTCGAGGCGTGACGTACGGTCTCTGTATCGGAGTGTGTTCAGTATCGAGGTGTGTGTCGAGGTACGGTCTTCTGTATCGGAGTGTGTTCCGTATCGAGGTGTGTGTCGAGGCGTGACGTACGGTCTCTGTATTGGAGTGTGTTCAGTATCGAGGTGTGTGTCGAGGCGTGAGGTCCGGTCTCTGTGTCGGAGTGTGTTCAGTATCGAGGTGTGTGTCGAGGCGTGACGTACGGTCTCTGTATCGGAGTGTGGTTCAGTATCGAGGTGTGTGTCGAGGCGTGAGGTCCGGTCTCTGTATCGGAGTGTGTTCCGTATCGAGGTGTGTGTCGAGGCGTGACGTACGGTCTCTGTATTGGAGTGTGTTTAGTATCGAGGTGTGTGTCGAGGCGTGACGTACGGTCTCTGTATCGGAGTGTGTTCAGTATCGAGGTGTGTGTCGAGGCGTGAGGTCCGGTCTCTGTATCGGAGTGTGTTCAGTATCGAGGTGTGTGTCGAGGCGTGAGGTCCGGTCTCTGTATCGGAGTGTGTTCAGTATCGAGGTGGGTGTGTCGAGGCGTGAGGTCCGGTCTCTGTATTGGAGTGTGTTCAGTATCGAGGTGTGTGTCGAGGCGTGACGTACGGTCTCTGTATCGGGAGTGTGTTCAGTATCGAGGTGTGTGTCGAGGCGTGAGGTCGGTCTCTGTATCGGAGTGTGTTCAGTATCGAGGTGTGTGTCGAGGCGTGACGTACGGTCTCTGTATCGGAGTGTGTTCAGTATCGAGGTGTGTGTCGAGGTACGGTCTCTGTATCGGAGTGTGTTCAGTATCGAGGTGGTGTGTCGAGGTGTGTGTCGAGGTACGGTCTCTGTATCGGAGTGTGTTCCGTATCGAGGTGTGTGTCGAGGCGTGACGTACGGTCTCTGTATCGGAGTGTGTTCCGTATCGAGGTGTGTGTCGTGGCGTGACGTACGGTCTCTGTATCGGAGTGTGTTCAGTATCGAGGTGTGTGTCGAGGTGTGTGTCGAGGGTACGGTCTCTGTATCGGAGTGTGTTCCGTATCGAGGTGTGTGTCGAGGTGTGTGTCGAGGTACGGTCTCTGTATCGGAGTGTGTTCCGTATCGAGGTGTGTGTCGAGGCGTGACGTACGGTCTCTGTATCGGAGTGTGTTCCGTATCGAGGTGTGTGTCGAGGTGTGTGTCGAGGTACGGTCTCTGTATCGGAGTGTGTTCCGTATCGAGGTGTGTGTCGAGGCGTGACGTACGGTCTCTGTATCGGAGTGTGTTCCGTATCGAGGTGTGTGTCGAGGTGTGTGTCGAGGTACGGTCTCTGTATCGGAGTGTGTTCCGTATCGAGGTGTGTGTCGAGGTGTGTGTCGAGGTACGGTCTCTGTATCGGAGTGTGTTCAGTATCGAGGTGTGTGTCGAGGTACGGTCTCTGTATCGGAGTGTGTTCAGTATCGAGGTGTGTGTCGAGGCGTGACGTACGGTCTCTGTATCGGAGTGTGTTCAGTATCGAGGTGTGTGTCGAGGCGTGACGTACGGTCTCTGTATCGGAGTGTGTTCAGTATCGAGGTGTGTGTCGAGGTACGGTCTCTGTATCGGAGTGTGTTCAGTATCGAGGTGTGTGTCGAGGCGTGAGGTCCGGTCTCTGTATCGGAGTGTGTTCAGTATCGAGGTGTGTGTCGAGGCGTGACGTACGGTCTCTGTATCGGAGTGGTGTTCAGTATCGAGGTGTGTGTCGAGGTACGGTCTCTGTATCGGAGTGTGTTCAGTATCGAGGTGTGTGTCGAGGTGTGTGTCGAGGTACGGTCTCTGTATCGGAAGTGTGTTCAGTATCGAGGTGTGTGTCGAGGTGTGTGTCGAGGTACGGTCTCTGTATCGGAGTGTGTTCCGTATCGAGGTGTGTGTCGAGGTGTTGTGTCGAGGTACGGTCTCTGTATCGGAGTGTGTTCAGTGTCGAGGTGTGTGTCGAGGTGTGTGTCGAGGTACGGTCTCTGTATCGGAGTGTGTTCCGTATCGAGGTGTGTGTCGAGGTGTGTGTCGAGGTACGGTCTCTGTATCGGAGTGTGTTCAGTGTCGAGGTGTGTGTCGAGGTACGGTCTCTGTATCGGAGTGTGTTCCGTATCGAGGTGTGTGTCGAGGTGTGTGTCGAGGTACGGTCTCTGTATCGGAGTGTGTTCAGTGTCGAGGTGTGTGTCGAGGTACGGTCTCTGTATCGGAGTGTGTTTCCGTATCGAGGTGTGTGTCGAGGTGTGTGTCGAGGTACGGTCTCTGTATCGGAGTGTGTTCAGTGTCGAGGTGTGTGTCGAGGTGTGTGTCGAGGTACGGTCTCTGTATCGGAGTGTGTTCCGTATCGAGGTGTGTGTCGAGGCGTGACGTACGGTCTCTGTATCGGAGTGTGTTCCGTGTCGAGGGTGTGTGTCGAGGCGTGAGGTCCGGTCTCTGTATCGGAGTGTGTTCCGTGTCGAGGTGTGTGTGTCGAGGCGTGAGGTCCGGTCTCTGTATCGGAGTGTGTTCCGTGTCGAGGTGTGTGTCGAGGCGTGACGTACGGTCTCTGTGTCGGAGTGTGTTCCGTGTCCTCACCTTCACACTTGGTCTCGTCGGAGCGGTCCTGGCAGTCGACGTCCCCGTTGCAGCGCAGAGAGAGATGCACACACTGCCGGGCTGTCACACTGGAACTCCTCGTCGGAACACACCGGACACTCGCGCTCGTCACTCCTGTCGTCACACTCCGCGAAGCCGTCGCAGCGCCAGGCCCGCGGGATGCAGTCCACCTCACCCGACACACACGAGATGTGCTCCGGGGGAACAGGTGGGCGGCTCTGAGGAACACCACACACGTGTGAGAGATTGTGTGTGTGTGTGTGTGTGTGTGTGGTGTTTGTGTGTGTCCGCAGGATGCAGTCCACCTCACCCGACACACACCAGAAGTGCTCCGGGGAACAGGTGGGCGGCTCTGAGGAACACACACACATGTGAGAGATTGTGTGTGTGTGTGTGAGAGCCTGAGGGATGCAGTCCACCTCACCAGACACACACGAGAACTGGTCCGGGGAACAGGTGGGCGGCTCTGAGGAACGTGTGTGTGTGTGTCTCTGTGTGTGTGTGTGTGTGTGTGTGTGTGTGTACCTCCACAGGAGAGCTCGTCCTGCAGCAGCACCAGATGAACGGGACACGAGCAGCGAGTGGTTCCGTCTCCCTTCACGATACAGATGTGAGAGCAGCCGCCGTTATCAGACGTGCAGGGGTGTTTATCTGCACACACACACACACACACAAGATCAGCTGACAGGATCAATACTAACGCTCAGTCTCACGCTCAGTCTCACTCCCTCATGCTCAAACGCTCACACACACACACACACTCAGTCTCACTCCCTCATGCTCAAACGCTCACACACACACACTCACGCTCACTCCCTCATGCTCAAACGCTCACACACACACACTCCCTCATGCCTCATGCTCAAACGCTCTCACACACTCACACTCAGTCAAACGCTCACACTCACACACACACACTCACTCCCTCATGCTCAAACGCTCACACACACACACACACACACTCCCTCATGCCTCATGCTCAAACGCTCTCACACACTCAGTCAAATGCTCACACTCACACACACACTCACTCCCTCATGCTCAAACGCTCTCACACACTCACACTCAGTCAAACGCTCACACTCACACACACACCACACACACACACACACACTCAGTCAAACGCTCACACACACACACACACACACACTCAGTCAAACGCTCACACACACACACACTCACTGTACTCCTCCATGTCGAGCTCGTGTACGGCGTGGATGTCGCTCAGGTATGCGATGCGCGCCTGGATCTTGGTTCTTCCTTCACGCGTGACCTTATCGATGCGCTCGATCATCTGCTGCTGCCGGTCGATCCAGTACAGGAAGTTCCCGAACACAGTCAGGCCCACCGGCTGCAGGATGTTCGAGTCCTCGATCACGATCCGATTGGCTCCTGGAGAGAGGGGAGTGGTCAGGGACTGAGGTTTAGAGCTGTAGTTTTAGTGAACTATAATAACTTGAGATCCACGTGGTTTTGTGGAAATGTTCATTAAATCATCAGACGTGTGTAGGCGGAACCTGATCGTCACGTGATCATGTGTGACCTTTGACCTCACCGGACAGGTCGCTGCTCTCGATGCGCCGCAGGTCCATGTCGACCCAGAAGAGTTTCCCCAGCTCGTTGTCGATGGCCAGAGCGGCTGGTTTCCCCAGATTGCTGAATGAACAGAACCTCTCGCTCCGTCCCGTCCAGAGCCGACCGCTCGATCTTCGGCGAGCGCTCCTGCAGATTCGTGAAGTACATGTACCTGTGGACGAGACGGCACACGCTGAGATCACATGACCGCACACGCTGAGATCACATGACCGCACACGCTGAGATCACATGACCGCACACGCTGAGATCACATGACCGCACACGCTGAGATCACATGACCGCACACGCTGAGATCACATGACCGCACACGCTGAGATCACATGACCGCACACGCTGAGATCACATGACACGCAGAGAGCCCTTTAAAAGTGTAGTAGAACTATCCCTTTAACGTAAGCAGCGGCGCTCACCCTCGCTCAGGATTGACCACGATGGCGCGCGGTTTGGTCGTGTTCTCCGCGCAGCACCACTCCGACCCGCGAGCCGTCGAGGCGTGTTGACGTTGATGACGTTGGTGACCTCGCTGGTCCAGTAGATGATGCGGCTGTAGACGTCGATGCTGAGGTCATAGGGCTGGAGTCCGAGACTCGGGCCACCGGACACCACCGTCACACTCTGCGGAGCAACACACACACATCAGACCCGTCACACACATCACACCACCGTCACACACACATCACACCACCGTCACACTCTGAGGAGCAACACACACACATCAAACCCGTCACACACATCACACCACCGTCACACACACATCACACCACCGTCACACTCTGAGGAGATACACACACACACATCAGACCCGTCACACACACACATCAGACCCGTCACACACACATCAGACCCGTCACGTCACACACACATCAGACCCGTCACGTCACACACACATCAGACCCGTCACGTCACACACACATCAGACCCGTCACGTCACACACACATCAGACCCGTCACACACACACATCAGACCCGTCACACACACACATCAGACCCGTCACACACACACATCAGACCCGTCACACACACACATCAGACCCGTCACACACACATCACACCACCGTCACACTCTGAGGAGCAACACACACAAATCAGACCCGTCACACACACACATCAGACCCGTCACACACACACATCAGACCCGTCACACACACACATCAGACCCGTCACACACACACATCAGACCCGTCACACACACACAATCAGACCCGTCACACACACACATCAGACCCGTCACACACACATCACACCACCGTCACACACATATCACACCACCGTCACACTCTGAGGAGCAACACACACACATCAGACCCGTCACACACACACATCAGACCCGTCACACACACATCACACCACCGTCACACACACATCACACCACCGTCACACTCTGAGGAGATACACACACACACACATCAGACCCGTCACACACACATCAGACCGTCACACACACATCAGACCCGTCACACACACATCAGACCCGTCACACACACATCAGACCCGTCACACACACATCAGACCCGTCACACACACATCAGACCCGTCACACACACATCAGACCCGTCACACACACATCAGACCCGTCACACACACATCAGACCCGTCACACACACATCAGACCCGTCACACACACACACATCAGACCCGTCACACACACACACATCAGACCCGTCACACACACACATCAGACCCGTCACACACACACATCAGACCCGTCACACACACACATCAGACCCGTCACACACACACATCAGACCCGTCACACACACACATCAGACCCGTCACACACACACACACATCAGACCCGTCACACACACACACAATCACACCACCGTCACACTCTGAGGAGCAACACACACACATCAGACCCGTCACACACACACACACACATCAGACCCGTCACACACACACACACACATCAGACCCGTCACACACACACACACATCAGACCCGTCACACACACACACACATCAGACCCGTCACACACACACACACACATCAGACCCGTCACACACACACACACCCGTCACACACACACACACATCAGACCCGTCACACACACACACACATCAGACCCGTCACACACACACACACATCAGACCCGTCACACACACACACACATCAGACCCGTCACACACACACACACACATCAGACCCGTCACACACACACACACACATCAGACCCGTCACACACACACACACATCAGACCCGTCACACACACACACACATCAGACCCGTCACACACACACACACATCAGACCAGTCACACACACACACACACATCAGACCCGTCACACACACACATCAGACCCGTCACACACACACACACACACATCAGACCCGTCACACACACACACACACATCAGACCCGTCACACACACACACACACACACCAGACCCGTCACACACACACACACACACACATCAGACCCGTCACACACACCAGACCCGTCACACACACACACCAGACCCGTCACACACACACACCAGACCCGTCACACACACACACACATCAGACCGTCACACACACACACCAGACCCGTCACACACACACACACACACATCAGACCCGTCACACACACACACACACCAGACCCGTCACACACACACACACCAGACCCGTCACACACACACACCAGACCCGTCACACACACACACACACATCAGACCCGTCACACACCAGACCCGTCACACACACACACACATCAGACCCGTCACACACACACACACCAGACCCGTCACACACACACACACACACATCAAACCCGTCACACACACACACACACACACACCAGACCCGTCACACACACACACACATCAGACCCGTCACACACACACACACACCAGACCCGTCACACACACACACACACACACATCAGACCCGTCACACACACACACACACACATCAGACCCGTCACATACACACACACACATCAGACCCGTCACACACACATCAGACCCGTCACACACACACACACACACACACACACACACATCAGACCCGTCACACACACACACACACACATCAGACCCGTCACACACACACACCAGACCCGTCACACACATCAGACCCGTCACACACACACACATCAGACCAGTCACACACACACACATCAGACCCGTCTCACACACACACACATCAGACCCGTCACACACACACACACACACATCAGACCCGTCACACACACACACACACATCAGACCCGTCACACACACACACACACACACATCAGACCCGTCACACACATCAGACCCGTCACACACACACACATCAGACCCGTCACACACACACACACACACACCAGACCTGTCACACACACACACACACACATCAGACCCGTCACACACACACACACACACACACACACATCAGACCCATCACACACACACACACATCAGACCCGTCACACACACACACACATCAGACCCGTCACACACACACACACACACACACATCAGACCCGTCACTGGTCCTCTAACCCGGTGTAGTGTGTGTGGAGCGGTGTCGACCCGCTCACTGGTTCTCTAACCCGGTGTAGTGTGTGTGGAGCGGTGTCGACCCGCTCACTGGTCCTCTAACCCGGTGTAGTGTGTGTGGAGCGGTGTCGACCCGCTCACTGGTCCTCTAACCCGGTGTAGTGTGTGTGGAGCGGTGTCGACCCGCCCACTGGTCCTCTAACCCGGTGTAGTGTGTGTGGAGCGGTGTCGACCCGCCCACTGGTCCTCTAACCCTAACCCGGTGTAGTGTGTGTGGAGCGGTGTCGACCCGCCCACTGGTCCTCTAACCCGGTGTAGTGTGTGTGGAGCGGTGTCGACCCGCTCACTGGTCCTCTAACCCGGTGTAGTGTGTGTGGAGCGGTGTCGACCCGCCCACTGGTCCTCTAACCCGGTGTAGTGTGTGTGGAGCGGTGTCGACCCGCTCACTGGTCCTCTAACCCGGTGTAGTGTGTGTGGAGCGGGTGTCGACCCGCTCACTGGTCCTCTAACCCGGTGTAGTGTGTGTGGAGCGGTGTCGACCCGCTCACTGGTCCTCTATCCCGGTGTAGTGTGTGTGGAGCGGTTCGGACCCCGCTGATGATAAAACTACATCAGTGTGTGTCTGACCTGGTTGCCGTCCTCCTGCGCGCGGCGGATGAGGTTCTGCTTGGAGTCGATCCAGTACAGGTGCCGGTCGAGCGGGTCGTAGTCCAGGGCGCGCACGTTCCTCAGGCTGTGGATGGGCAGGATGATGTCGGGACTCTGCAGCTCGTCGATCACCATGCGGTTGATGGCCGTCTTCTGACTGAACAGCAGGAATGATGTGGGAGCTGGTGGACAGACAGATTCATGTGACCTCATCATCTCTGACACCGACCTCAAGCTAAACCTGCAGTGCAGCGTAGGGCTGGGAACCGGACACTTCTAGAAAACTAACATCGATTCCTCTGTGAACATTTCAATATGAGTTTAAACCACTGAACCGAGAGACTCTGTGTATCTGTGTATCTGTGTATCTGTGTATCGTGTATCTGTGTATCTGTGTATCGGTGTATCGGTGTATCGGTGTATCTGTGTATCGTGTATCTGTGTATCTGTGTATCTGTGTATCGGTGTATCTGTGTATCGGTGTATCGTGTATCTGTGTATCGGTGTATCGGTGTATCGTGTATCGGTGTATCGGTGTATCGGTGTATCGTGTATCGGTGTATCGGTGTATCTGTGTATCGGTGTATCTGTGTATCGGTGTATCGTGTATCTGTGTATCGGTGTATCGGTGTATCGTGTATCGGTGTATCGGTGTATCTGTGTATCGTGTATCGGTGTATCGGTGTATCGGTGTATCGGTGTATCGTGTATCTGTGTATCGGTGTATCGGTGTATCGGTGTATCGGTGTATCGTGTATCTGTGTATCGGTGTATCGGTGTATCGTGTATCGGTGTATCGGTGTATCGGTGTATCGTGTATCGGTGTATCGGTGTATCGTGTATCTGTGTATCGTGTATCTGTGTATCTGTGTATCGGTGTATCGGTGTATCTGTGTATCGGTGTATCGTGTATCTGTGTATCGGTGTATCGTGTATCGGTGTATCTGTGTATCGTGTATCGGTGTATCGGTGTATCGGTGTATCGGTGTATCGTGTATCTGTGTATCGGTGTATCGGTGTATCGTGTATCGGTGTATCGTGTATCTGTGTATCGGTGTATCGGTGTATCGTGTATCGGTGTATCGGTGTATCGTGTATCGGTGTATCGGTGTATCGGTGTATCGTGTATCTGTGTATCGTGTATCTGTGTATCGGTGTATCGGTGTATCTGTGTATCGGTGTATCGTGTATCTGTGTATCGGTGTATCGTGTATCGGTGTATCGGTGTATCTGTGTATCGTGTATCGGTGTATCGGTGTATCGGTGTATCGTGTATCTGTGTATCGGTGTATCGGTGTATCGTGTATCTGTGTATCGGTGTATCGGTGTATCGTGTATCGTGTATCGGTGTATCGTGTATCGGTGTATCGTGTATCTGTGTATCGGTGTATCGGTGTATCGTGTATCGGTGTATCGGTGTATCGGTGTATCGGTGTATCGGTGTATCTGTGTATCGTGTATCTGTGTATCTGTGTATCGTGTATCTGTGTATCGGTGTATCGGTGTATCGTGTATCGGTGTATCGGTGTATCGTGTATCGGTGTATCGGTGTATCGGTGTATCGTGTATCTGTGTATCGGTGTATCGTGTATCGGTGTATCGGTGTATCGGTGTATCTGTGTATCGTGTATCGGTGTATCGTGTATCGGTGTATCTGTGTATCGTGTATCGGTGTATCGTGTATCTGTGTATCTGTGTATCGTGTATCTGTGTATCTGTGTATCGGTGTATCGGTGTATCTGTGTATCGGTGTATCGTGTATCTGTGTATCTGTGTATCGGTGTATCGTGTATCGGTGTATCGGTGTATCGGTGTATCGTGTATCGGTGTATCTGTGTATCTGTGTATCGGTGTATCGGTGTATCGTGTATCTGTGTATCGGTGTATCTGTGTATCGGTGTATTGGTGTATCGGTGTATCGGTGTATCGTGTATCGGTGTATCTGTGTATCGGTGTATCGGTGTATCTGTGTATCGTGTATCGGTGTATCGGTGTATCGGTGTATCTGTGTATCGGTGTATCTGTGTATCGGTGTATCGGTGTATCAGTGTTCCGGGTTAGGGTTAGAGTATCTGTGTATTGATGTATCGGTGTATCGGTCAGACCTGCAAACTCCTCAGAGAAAAAAAGGTGACAGTGTTCCGGGTTAGGGTTAGAGTATCTGTGTATCGGTGTATCTGTGTATCTGTGTATCGGTGTTTCGGTGTATCGGTGTATCTGTGTTTCGGTGTATCGGTGTATCGGTGTTTCGGTGTATCGGTGTTTCGGTGTATCGGTGTATCGGTGTATCTGTGTATCTGTGTATCTGTGTATCGGTGTATCGGTGTATCTGTGTATCGGTGTTTCGGTGTATCGGTGTATCGGTGTATCGGTGTTTCGGTGTATCGGTGTATCGGTGTATCGGTGTTTCGGTGTATCGGTGTATCGGTGTATCGGTGTATCGGTGTATCGGTGTATCTGTGTATCGGTGTTTCGGTGTATCGGTGTATCGGTGTATCGGTGTATCTGTGTATCGGTGTATCTGTGTATCGGTGTATCGGTGTATCGGTGTTTCGGTGTATCTGTGTATCTGTGTTTCGGTGTATCGGTGTTTCGGTGTATCGGTGTTTCGGTGTATCGGTGTATCGGTGTATCGTGTATCGGTGTATCGGTGTATCTGTGTATCGTGTATCGGTGTATCGGTGTATCGGTGTATCGGTGTATCGTGTATCTGTGTATCGGTGTATCGGTGTATCGGTGTATCGTGTATCTGTGTATCGGTGTATCGGTGTATCGTGTATCGGTGTATCGGTGTATCGGTGTATCGTGTATCGGTGTATCGGTGTATCGTGTATCTGTGTATCGTGTATCTGTGTATCTGTGTATCGGTGTATCGGTGTATCTGTGTATCGGTGTATCGTGTATCTGTGTATCGGTGTATCGTGTATCGGTGTATCTGTGTATCGTGTATCGGTGTATCGGTGTATCGGTGTATCGGTGTATCGTGTATCTGTGTATCGGTGTATCGGTGTATCGTGTATCGGTGTATCGTGTATCTGTGTATCGGTGTATCGGTGTATCGTGTATCGGTGTATCGGTGTATCGTGTATCGGTGTATCGGTGTATCGGTGTATCGTGTATCTGTGTATCGTGTATCTGTGTATCGGTGTATCGGTGTATCTGTGTATCGGTGTATCGTGTATCTGTGTATCGGTGTATCGTGTATCGGTGTATCGGTGTATCTGTGTATCGTGTATCGGTGTATCGGTGTATCGGTGTATCGTGTATCTGTGTATCGGTGTATCGGTGTATCGTGTATCTGTGTATCGGTGTATCGGTGTATCGTGTATCGTGTATCGGTGTATCGTGTATCGGTGTATCGTGTATCTGTGTATCGGTGTATCGGTGTATCGTGTATCGGTGTATCGGTGTATCGGTGTATCGGTGTATCGGTGTATCTGTGTATCGTGTATCTGTGTATCTGTGTATCGTGTATCTGTGTATCGGTGTATCGGTGTATCGTGTATCGGTGTATCGGTGTATCGTGTATCGGTGTATCGGTGTATCGTGTATCTGTGTATCGGTGTATCGTGTATCGGTGTATCGGTGTATCGGTGTATCTGTGTATCGTGTATCGGTGTATCGTGTATCGGTGTATCTGTGTATCGTGTATCGGTGTATCGTGTATCTGTGTATCTGTGTATCGTGTATCTGTGTATCTGTGTATCGGTGTATCGGTGTATCTGTGTATCGGTGTATCGTGTATCTGTGTATCTGTGTATCGGTGTATCGTGTATCGGTGTATCGGTGTATCGGTGTATCGTGTATCGGTGTATCTGTGTATCTGTGTATCGGTGTATCGGTGTATCGTGTATCTGTGTATCGGTGTATCTGTGTATCGGTGTATTGGTGTATCGGTGTATCGGTGTATCGTGTATCGGTGTATCTGTGTATCGGTGTATCGGTGTATCTGTGTATCGTGTATCGGTGTATCGGTGTATCGGTGTATCTGTGTATCGGTGTATCTGTGTATCGGTGTATCGGTGTATCAGTGTTCCGGGTTAGGGTTAGAGTATCTGTGTATTGATGTATCGGTGTATCGGTCAGACCTGCAAACTCCTCAGAGAAAAAAAGGTGACAGTGTTCCGGGTTAGGGTTAGAGTATCTGTGTATCGGTGTATCTGTGTATCTGTGTATCGGTGTTTCGGTGTATCGGTGTATCTGTGTTTCGGTGTATCGGTGTATCGGTGTTTCGGTGTATCGGTGTTTCGGTGTATCGGTGTATCGGTGTATCTGTGTATCTGTGTATCTGTGTATCGGTGTATCGGTGTATCTGTGTATCGGTGTTTCGGTGTATCGGTGTATCGGTGTATCGGTGTTTCGGTGTATCGGTGTATCGGTGTATCGGTGTTTCGGTGTATCGGTGTATCGGTGTATCGGTGTATCGGTGTATCGGTGTATCTGTGTATCGGTGTTTCGGTGTATCGGTGTATCGGTGTATCGGTGTATCTGTGTATCGGTGTATCTGTGTATCGGTGTATCGGTGTATCGGTGTTTCGGTGTATCTGTGTATCTGTGTTTCGGTGTATCGGTGTTTCGGTGTATCGGTGTTTCGGTGTATCGGTGTATCGGTGTATCTGTGTATCGGTGTATCGGTGTATCGGTGTATCGGTGTATCTGTGTATCGGTGTATCTGTGTATCGGTGTATCGGTGTATCTGTGTATCTGTGTATCGGTGTATCTGTGTATCGGTGTTTCGGTGTATCGGTGTATCTGTGTATCGGTGTATCGGTGTATCGGTGTTTCGGTGTATCTGTGTATCTGTGTATCTGTGTTTCGGTGTATCGGTGTTTCGGTGTATCGGTGTATCGGTGTTTCGGTGTACTGGACCCGTGCATTCAGAGCATTCACATTTTTTATTTGCTCTTTTTTAATCACTGAGTGTTTACTTGTCTTTAATAATGCTTTGAGTGTATATTAGTTCTGCTAGTTGTTCTTCTATGGTGTTTATAAACCGCAGACAAACGCTCCTCGTGTCAGTGTTCTTCAGCTGATGGTGTGTGTTCGTGATATTCAGACACAGTGACATGTTCTGCTATAACACATGATGTGAATGATATCTAAGTGTTTCTTTACCTTTGAAATCGAAATTAGGAATCGATAAGCAGAATCTAAATCGGAATCGTTAATTTCAAACGCTGCGCGAGATCAACCGCTGCTAAAGCTCACCGCTGCAGGTCTTGTTGTCGTGGTTGAGCGAGTAATGCGCGGGGCAGCCGCACACGAAGCCGGTGACGGGCACGGCGAGGCACAGGTGTGAGCAGTGGCCGTTGGTGGAGGCGCAGGCGTTCCAGCCGGCCTGGCGGGACGAGTGGAACACCAGGATGTCCATGACGTAGTCCAGGTGGCCCTGTATGACGGTGCGGTTCTGCCCGCTGGTCTTGTTGGCGCGCTCGATGCTGCGCTGGCTCCAGTCCGTCCAGTAGATGTAGTCCTGGTACTGGGTGAGTCCGAACGGGTGCGGGAGGTCGTCGGCGATCACCTCGCGCTCCAGACCTGAGGAACACCACATCATGAGAGCGGACACTTTAACATGCGATATAAAGATATCTGTGGGGTATTCTGAGCTGGAGCTGAAACTTCACTCACACACACACACACACACACACACACACACACACACACACACACACACACACACACACACACACACACACACACACACACACACACACACACACACACACACACACACACACACACACACACACACACACACACTCTGGGGACATCAGACTTATTTTACATCTTGTGAAGAGGGCATTAAAGGACCCCTTTAAATTTAACATGTAAATGATTAATCTATAAGATAATCTTTTTTTATGTAATATATTTTTATTGAACATATTTATAAATGCATGAATGAACTCCACAGGACGTGAGGTGCCGTGTTACCCATCATGTTGGAGGACTCGATGAGCGTGGTGTCCAGGTCGGTCCAGTACAGCCGGCGCTCCGCGTAGTCGATGGTCAGTCCGTTCGCTCGGCCCACGTTCGGCACCAGCGTGAGGCGCCCAGAACCGTCCATCGCAGACCGGTCGATCTTCGGCCGCCCACCCCACTCAGTCCAGTACATGAAGCTGAGAGAGAGAGAGAACGAGTGTGAGACACACACACACTCACCCAGGTCCAGGGCTCGAGGGCTCACACACACACTCACCCCTCGGCCGGGTCCAGGCCCAGTGCTCGAGGGCTGACACTCTCACACACACACACACAAACACACACACACACACACACACACACACACACACACACACACACCCCTCGGCCGGGTCCAGGGCCAGTGCTCGAGGGCTGACACACACACACACACACACTCACACACACACACACTCACCCCTCGGCCGGGTCCAGGGCCAGTGCTCGAGGGCTGTCCAGGTCCTTCCACACCAGAACCTGCCGGTGCTGCCCGTCCAGCTTGGCCACCTCGATGCGGTTGGTCCCGGTGTCGGCCCAGTACAGGTTCTTGCCCAGCCAGTCCACAGCCATTCCCTCGGGATAGTCCAGGCCGAACTCCACCACGTGCTCCAGAGCGCTGCCGTTCATGAAGGCCCGGCTGATGGTCTGAGGACACCAGAGACGCGTCAGAAACACACACACTCAGTGAGTGAGAGAGTGAGTGTCTGAGTGTGTGAGAGAGTATGAGTATGTGTGTGAGTGTAAGTGTGTGAGAGTGTGTGTGTGAGTGAGTGTAAGTGTGTGAGTGTGTGTGTGTGTGTGTGGGTGTGAGAGTGTGTGTGTACCTTCAGTGTGATGTCGGTCCAGTAGATCCTGTTGTCGGTGATGTCGAAGTCGAGCGCCGAGGCCTCCTTGACGCCGGTGAGGGGAATGGCCACGTTGTTGTTGTGCGTCTCGAGGGAGATGCGCCTGATGTCGGTGTGCCGGGAGAACAGGAGGAAGGCCTCGGGGGACGATGCAGGAGCTCAGGTCCGACATGAGCTCGAGGCCGATGGGACACGCACACGACACGCCCTGGGGCTTATACAGGCACAGGTGACTGCAGCCTCCGTTCGCCAGCGCACACGGGTTCACACCTGAGGACAGCAGAGCCACACAGACATCAACCAACCGAGCAGAACCTCTCTCGCTCAACAGTGCAGTTCCTCCACTGGCCACTAGAGAGCGGAGCAGAGACTCATAGACCCGCATGTTAAACTGCAGTTCCTCCACTGGCCACTAGAGAGCGCTGCAGAGACTCATAGACCCGCATGTTAAACTGCAGTTCCTCCACTGGCCACTAGAGAGCGCTGCAGAGACTCATAGACCCGCATGTTAAACTGCAGTTCCTCCACTGGCCACTAGAGAGCGCTGCAGAGACTCATAGACCCGCATGTTAAACTGCAGTTCCTCCACTGGCCACTAGAGAGCGCTGCAGAGACTCATAGACCCGCATGTTAAACTGCGGTTCCTCCACTGGCCACTAGAGAGCGCTGCAGAGACTCATAGACCCGCATGTTAAACTGCAGTTTCTCCACTGGCCACTAGAGAGTCTTAAAGTTCTGCATAATTAAGGGCGTGGCCACTTGAGTGACAGGTGGATAGCCACTGATGTCACTGCTAGCCGTTTGTCTGCTGTGTGTTAGCGTCACGTCACCTCAGCTAATCCGCCTCGCGGCACATTCGTTTATCCGGGAGTGACGCTGGCAAGATGGCGACGGCCGGCTCCGCCCACTTTCGGCTTCAAAAACGCTCTTCAGAAACACTACGGGTGACACTATAGCGTCACACACACTATGACCAGTGTTTTTATACAGTCTATGGTACTAACACACACACTCATGTGTGTAATGAACTACATCAGTCGTTTAAAACAGATCCGGCCTGGGCCTTGCTTGCACGACTCTAATTGGTGGAGTTCCCTGCACAGCATCATGGGTAATGTAGTTTTTCACCACACACTTTATAGCCATTTTGCTTGAAGAAAGGATTATTATTCAACATTAACTATTTTGCGTGTGTAGGTGTGTGATAGCTGCAAGCTCCGCCCCCTGGCATGTAGCCCCGCCCCCTCACCGAAGGTCTGCGTGACGTAGGTGGCCTTGATGCCCATGAGGTCGGGCAGCTGGTCGATGATGACCTCTCGCTCCAGGCTGGTCTTGTGCACGCGCTCGATGCTGCGCCGCTGCCAGTCGGTCCAGTAGATGAAGTCTCCCAGCAGAGAGAAGCCGAAGATGTGCGGGAGGTTCTCCTCCACCAGAACCCGCCGGCCCGAGCCGTCCATCTCCATCACCTGCGGAGCAGAGCAGAGGTCAGAGGTTAACACACACACACTCCGAGCCGTCCATCTCCATCACCTGCGGAGCAGCAGAGGAAGAGATCTCACACACACACACACACACACACACGGGCTTACCAGCAGCGGTCCGGAGCTCAATCACACTGAAAGACACATACAATACTGCCCATATACACTAGAAAATATAACTAACAATTAAAACACATGTGCAAATAAAATCCGTATTTGTAGAAATAATACTTTTTTTTTTTTTTTAAAGATCAAATAAAATAAATAAGAAAAAGAAAACAAAGAAAGAAAAGATAAAAATAAACATTAAAATAAAAGAATAAATAAAGACTGTTTAGTAAAGCTCACAGCAGACAGAAGACGACATCATCTGAATAAACAGGAAATGCTGTAAGGCTCGTGCTCAACACGGTGTCCATGGAAACGGTGACTACTAATGACACCAGAACTCTGAATTTAAATGAATGTCCAGCAGATGAACAGATTAACCAGCTAACTGTCCTTTAACTAAAGCACATACAGGTGCAATCGAAACTACCCAACCCCCATTGCAGATCAGCTTTACTGGAAACATTTATATTAGTTTCCAATGAACAAATCAAACAAAAGTAATTAAAATCGCTCGACACAACACGTTTCAAGTCGTTTCCCCAAATCTAACTGAAAAGGCAAGTCTCGAAATGACCCAACCCCCTGAATATAATCCCTCACAACAGCACAAATATGCAAATCAGGCGTAGTCTCACTCATCA
>JARPMJ010009392.1:0-27426 GCA_033366665.1 Phoxinus dragarum | reverse complement strand
AGACCACCTAAATCGAGACCAAGACAAGACCAAGACCAAGACCGAGACAGACCAAGTCAAGACCAAGACCAAGTCGAGACCAAGACCGAGACCAAGTCGAGACCGGAGGGAGGGGGGAAAAAACAGACTAGTGTTGAAGCTAAGCAATAACTTGTATGAATTCAAGAACAGCAGTATACTAGGGTTCAGCCGCAGTTTACCTTCAATACATATAGACGGTATTACTTCAACTACACAGACAGAACAATACAGAGACAGACCATGTCATGTGTGTGACTGTGAGCTCACTGTAAATGTTTTTGTAGACTGGGTGAGATCAACTATAGCAATTGCATGACGGCTGTTACTGCACTATTGGAGGACTGAGACTCCCTTAACTTTTGTGTACTGTTGAGGACTGACATGACTGGTACTGACTGGTTCATCTGACAAAACATCAAACACCATCTTGCTCCTCCAACAACTGTCTAAGAATGAGAAATATGTAACCAATTGAAATTATACTTAATGTGTAGCCTAGATGAAATCGTAACATCAAATTAAAGATACACAAATATAAACTTGGATTAGGCCTAATGTTTAGTCAACACAACGGAGATATGCAGTTGATATTTAAAATACCATTTATTTAGTCTAACACCATCTTAAATACAATACTGTAATTAAACAACACACACACACAACCGTGCGCTCAAAGTCATCTGTCAGTTGTGCAGTTACCCAAAATCTCCTGAATGAAGTTAAAACCCATCATGTCACTGATACAGTATGTGTTTTTTAAATCAATTGATCAAAGTGCTCGTTGCCGGCGCTGCGATCAGTGGCGCGGATACAGTGTTTTCTAGTGTGGCTCGCGCACACGCCGCACTGTCTTCACTTGGACGCGCGCTTCAATCCGTTGCGGATACTCTCTATTCGTTCTGGTGAAATCACAAAACATAATGCACACAAACGTGTCCGTGCTTGATATACAACCACTGATGAACATAATCGGTTTTGATGAGAAAAAAAAAACTATACGAGAAAAAAAAAACTATACGAGTGTGGATTCGAACCCAGAACCTATGACGCGGTTGGCGAAAGATCTACCACTGGACCATTAGCCTAAGATATACATTCATCAAATAGGCGAAACAGCGGTGTCACAAAAAAAAACATGCATTTGAAGGGCGTGAAATAATAATAATGTTGCATTATCGAACGTTAATTGTGTCGTCGTGGATATTGTAGTATTGTATTGCTAAATCCCCCGACCACTATGTCGGTCTGAGACAGCGAGACCTAGACAAGACCGAGAGGTCCGAGACCAAGACAAGACCAAGACAAGACCCAGACCAAAGACCGTCAAGGGCCGTGACGAGACCGAGACCACGTAAAAGACCGATCTCGAGACATACATCACTACTCCACACTCACAGAGAGAGGTGAGAACTGCAAAATCTTTAGAGGGCCGTTTTCCTCCACTTTAAGCTTTTTTGAGTGCCTACCTTCAAATTGCCACAACTTCTCCAAATATTATCAGATGATTTGCATGTCAATATCTTTTGCGCGTGTGGGTATGGTCACATTAAAACTAATGATCATGGGTTTTAGAAACTGGACATCTTGTTTGTTTTATACAAATTACTTAAACAGAATATTTGTTTTCGTTTGGAATCAGATAATTTAAAACTACACACTTAAATGTTTATAAGATATATAGCTCATAAATGTGTGACAAGTATTCGCTGAGTTTTGTTTATGTTTAGAGACGTGCTCAAGAAAAAAAGTTCACGAGACGGAGAGGCAGAAAGCACACCCTGTTTATTTTTTTTATTTTACAAAAGCACAACGTTTTGTTTTGATTGTAAGTGGACACATACAAAAAGTAGACATCTCATAGATTCATTTTTCATATTTCTTAAGTCTGTATGAGCATACATGACGGAGTATTTTAAGTCTATGTTGCTGCTATGTGAAAAAAAAAAAAAACGATTAACCCAGAGGTTTTAATCATGCCAATTCAACATTGGCGTGCATGATTACACGCTCCGTAGCGTGGGTATAAACACGGAAGTGGACGCATGCACCAGTTGCAGAAAGAAAGAGAGTGAGGAAAGAATGAGTTTTAAGAATGAGATAATGAAATCATTAAGACATGACCTGAACGAACCATCAATACTTCATTTAACCCTTCTATCGTTTCTTAGGCGGGTTATTACATTTATATCAATGCACCAGTTCAGTTGAGTCTGGAGGCTACTTGCTTGTCTTTGCGTTGCTTTGGGGATTCCGTTTTGTCAGCGTAAAAGGGAGTTTCCCGGGTTCGTTGATTGGCTGGCGGTCTCCTCGTGCCTGATAGATGTCTTGGGTGGCCAATCACGTGGTGTGTTGGCAGATGGATGGAAAGTCTTTGAAGTTGGAATCGTTTAAAACAAAACTTTGCAGCAAAACTTAACTTAGAACTAGGGATGTCCAGATCCGATCACATGATCGGAAATCGGGCCCGATCACGTGGTTTCAGACTCGATCGGAATCGGACGTTACCTCCCGATCAGGACTCGGATATATATGTAATGTAGGGCTGAACGATATTCGATTTTAACGTCGACATCGCGATGTGCGAGTGAGCGATAGTCACATCGCCGGAACATGCGATGTGAAGGGTAGTAGCACAGTAGCACCAGCGGGAGATATTACGCGCTTCATGAGGCTGCCCTCAGCTCTTGATGCGCGTGGTGGGAGCGGCGACGCTGACAGAGGCGGTAAAGCTGCTGTTAACATGTGTTCGGCTTTTCTGTTTACAGAAACATGTTCTCTAATCTGTTAGATTTAATACAAAATATATTAAAGTTTTATATCATTTTGTTTATTTCATATGATTATGATGACCAACACCAACACTGTTTTACTTTGGCACTTTGGCTAAGAAAAGTTGACTTAAAAGATTGTGAACCAAAATGTATAAAAAATATATTTATTTTAAGTTGTATTGTTGTAAACCAATCAGGGGGTTGGTGTAAAGCTGCTGTTTTATTTAAAAATGTGTTCTGCTTTTGTGTTTACAGAAATGTTCTAATTTTGGAATAAAAAATTAAGTGACCTTTTTGTCACTTGTAATGAAGCTTGCTTATTAGTGAAATTATTAATATCATGGAATGGTAATTATTGTCTTTAGCCTGGAGTTATGGCTCTCAATATCGCAATATATATCGTTGGGGAAAAAAATATCACAATGTAATTTTTTTCCAATATCGTGCAGCCCTAATGTAATGTATATATATTCTCATTATTTTTTAACACATCTATAGTTATGCGGTGGCACAGAGTTAGACCCTTTTGACCCCACACAGAAACAGCAACACGTGCGGCATGACATCACTTTGTTGACATCACCAAAAGTGAAGGAATTTATGTTATTTATTACTTGATTGTTTAAGCTACCTCACAGAAGTGCTCTGTTTGTTAACAGAGTTGTTGAATGTTAAAATAATGTGAATTAAATAAAAAATAAGGAACATCCTGGATCTGTTTTTTCGCTCTTCTTTATTCTTTTTTTATGTACTACGTATTATAGAAGTATCGGATCGGGACTCGGTATCGGTAGATACTCAAAATCAAATGACTCGGACTCGAGGGCAAAAAAACCTGATCGGGACATCCCTACTTAGAACCGAGACTTTCTAACGGAAAAGAAAAGAAAACTAAGAAGTAAGAAAAGTGAGACGAGTAGTTAGATGGCTTGACTGAAGCTGTTTAACCCATGTTCTTCTGATCTTGATTTGGGTTCTTTCGTCCGCTCGTCTATATGGTTACTTGTCTATTATGGTGTCTTTTCTCTCCTCTGTTAAGAACAAAACTAAATAAAACACAGCAAACTTTGTTCAGGTCCTAAGGTTTTAAGCTCAAATGTTGTGTCCAGCCTCCTGGATGAGTTCTGACCAATTAGGCACTGTCTTTATTTGAGAGGTGGCATTTTCTTCACCTCACGTCATAAATCATGCGTTATCTGTGATCTCTTTACTCTCCAGCTCTAGCAGAGAATACAGAGGCCACAGTTTAGAGTTAGACATCATTACTATTATAAGAATATGAAACATTTTGCACAGATTTCAATCAAGCCATCTTCTGAATTATGAACATATGATCGTACTGATAGGAAGCACTACACACTTTCATTCAAACATCTAATAGTTGCATGACTTATATGTGATCTAAGCATAATAGACACACATATAGAGGTTGTAAACACAATATATAATTATGTAGTTGGATTATGTTTGATTATAGTTCATCAATAATTGTTTTGGGATGATTTTATGTATTTTAAATTTATATGTAAAGTCTCTGTGGTTTTTGAGAGATCAATGTTGATCTCAACCCGGAGGTCGTTCAAAGGTCCTCAAGAAGAAGGAGGTCTGTTTTAAATCCTTTGTCTTGGGAATGTTGGGATCAAACAACCTCTGCCGTTATCTTGTTGGATCTTTAGCAGTGCCATCTCTGAACCAATCAGTCTTTCCCAAACTATCTAACTTGGACAACGTTGTTCGTTGTTGGCCTCATCTCTTTGAAGCTTGCATGGCCATAAATTACTTACTGGGGGGTCTTCGTTGGCTAGCGTAGACTGGCTGAAGCCTGGGTTTTTATGGTTCTGGATTAATCTGTGTTTGGTTCGCCCTCAAATCCTACAACGGCAGTACAACATGTAACAACAATCAGATTAACATATATTTAATAATACATGAGGAGAATTATATATATATATTTTAATCAGAAATATGATTAATATATATCGCATATTAATGTTACATTAAATTATCGAAGCTGGAAATAGGTCGATTATATAGGAATTATCACCACAATGAATTATTGTTCGTCATTAATATATTAATAGTCCCATTTACAGATCGATCATATGAGGTAACTTTTATTGGAATTAATTTAATTATCGAACCATTGTTTGTCCAGCAAACAGATGTACGACTACTTCTATCAATTCTCAAGAAAAATCAACCTCCTTATAAACACAAGAAAGAGTAACTTTTCTGGCCACGAAAAATTACTTTTCTGTCCTTTATTTAGATTACGATAGTCAATTTAGATTACGATAGTAATCTGTAAAGCTTTGTAGCTTGGATCGACATTTCAGTGACTTTGAATTATGAGCAGACAGAGTCAATCAATGCACAAAGTATTTAATAAAATGAGACAAACGAATATAGAACTCTACATTTACACACTTAATACATATATGTACAAAATGAAAGAAAGAGAATTAGAGAGAGTGTGAGGACGACTTGTAGCAGACGCCCGCCGAGCGTGCAGAGATTTGAGAGAGAGAGAGAGAGAGAGAGAGAGAGAGATTTTGATTTTTACAATCAATTTATTAAAATATTTGTTAACATTTTAGATAATCTTACACACACCTAAAAAATAAAAATAAAAATAAATAAAAATAAATTACATTAACTCTCTTACAAAAACAATTTCTTCATTGTCAACTGAACACAGAGCAAAGTTGCAACACCACTGAATTTCAAAATCTTTCATCGTGCACATCAATTAAAATCAATAAGAATTCTAGATTTTAACATATTTTTAAAGACTAGTACAACCTGTCCTGACTTCTCTTCTATCTTATTTCTCCTAGTGATATAGACAGCATATTTTGCTTGTCCAACAATAAAATTAATAACATGACATTTGAACTTTTGTTTTGAACTGTAAAAAAAAAAACCAAAATATAATCTTGCTTTGAAAAACAAATATTAAAAGAATCCAAAAAAACACTTAATAAGTCAAAAAGCGGGTTAAGTCGATTACAGTCCATAAAAACAATGGAAAATGGTCTCTCGTTCCAGACAAAAAAGGACATTTGTCACTTACATTGGGGTTTAGACACAAAAGCATTTACAGCAATAGCTCCATGTAAAATCCTCCATTGCAAATCACCAAGTTTTTTTTTTAATGGCGGTTTGTAAAGTGCTCTCCAAACAGGTTTAGTTTCAGTGTTGATTCCTAATTTTTCTCTCCATACTGTATCTGGTTTAAAACTTAAATTACGCTGATTAATAGCTTTCACAATGCATTTATACAATGTTTTCCCTTCTACTGTACAAAAATCAATATACTCATTAAATTCACATTTTAACAGGGGGCTAATAAGACAAGACTCTTCTATAACAGGGCAAATTTCAAGATCTGGAAAGAGATCTTTACTATCAGGGATTAAAATCCCTGTACTAAACTCTTCTAAAAGTGTCTTCTCTTCATCAGTTAAAATTATAGTTCGTTTATGAAGAAACTTCTGAGCAAACCGTATTGATCTAACTCTTAAAAGGGTAGCAACTTTTTCAGTTCTCAGTAAATTACATCCTGATTCATTTATGATATTTTTTTAGCTTAAAAAGCTTTCTGCTACATAATATGTCTGTTAGACCAGGAACATCATCTCCTGAGGTATCAAGTCTAGCCCCAAACACAACTGGTTCTTCCAACAACCAATAAAGAGAAATTGCTGGTTCCATCCAGCGATGTTTAAAGAGACCCCCACACTTTAAACAAGTTTTGATAAAAAGGAGGAATTCCAATAAAAGTTAATCTTTTTGATCCATTAAAAACAAGGATAAATCCATTTCCATATTGCCCACTCTTCTCAAGATGTGTAAAGCCAATGGTCCTCCACGCAAGTGAATACGGCCCCATTAACAGTTTCTGTATGTATTGGAGACGGAAAGTGGCTCTTCTGCTTGCCAGATTAACCAGTCCTTTACCTCCTTCCTCTTTGGGCAGAAACAGAATGCTTTGAGGAGTCCAATGATACTTGTCCCAAAAAAAGTTTACCAGTTCTCTTTGAATATTTACAAGCAGTCCATTTGGAGGGTCGACACAAGCAAGTTTATGCCACAATGAAGATGCCACAAGATTATTAATGATAAGAATGCGTCCTCTATAAGATATCTGAGGGAGCAACCATTTCCATTTTTGAAATCGACCTTTTATTTTCTCAACTAGACCTTCCTAATTTTTCTTAATGAAGTTTTCATTTCCTAGATAGACACCAAGGTATTTTAAACCTCCTCTTTTCCAAATCAATCCACCAGGTAAAGCGGGAAGATCTCCACTCCAATTTCCCACTAGTAGAGCTTCACTTTTCTTCCAGTTCACTCTAGCAGAGGAAACGCATTTAAAATCATTAACAATTTTTCTAACATAATAACATCATCCTTTCCATTTACAAAAACAATAACATCATCAGCGTAGGCGGAAAGATGAAAATAATTATTACAACCAGGGAAAATCAGACCTTTTAAATGAGCTCGCAACTTTTGAAGTAAAGGTTCGATGGCAAGAGAATACAACATACCAGACATGGCACATCCCTGCCTAACTCCCCTCTCAACCTTAAACGGAGCACACAAACCACCATTAATCTTAAGAACACTCTCAATGTTACAATAAACAGCCTTAATCATGGATATAAAAGCATGGCTAAAACCAAAAGCCTCTAAAGTGTTCCATAAAAACAAATGTTCAACTCTGTCGAAGGCTTTCTCTTGATCAAGAGAAATCAGACCAGAGTTAATTCCCAGGAGTTTAGAAGCATCCAAAACATCTCGAATTAAAGCAATATTATCAAAAATAGACCTGTTGGGAATACAATAAGACTGGTCAGAATGTATTAATTTACTTAAAACTTTACTAAGTCTTGTAGCCAAACTTTTAGATAAAATTTTGTATTCTGAACATAAGAGTGAAACAGGGCGCCAATTGCCAATACACTGAAGATCACCTTTCTTAGGTAACAGTGTGATGACTGCTCTCCTGCAGCTTAGAGGCAAAAGTCCTCCTTCCAGACTGTCATTAAGAACCGTCAGCAGATCTTCTCCTATGACGGGCCATAGAGTATTGTAAAACTCAACAGGTAGCCCGTCAATTCCTGGAGATTTACCATTTTCCATGCTCATCATGGCAGTATACAGCTCTTGTAGTGACAGAGCCTGTTGTAGCTCATTGTTGGACTCTTCGTCCACCTTTGGCAGTCCTTGAAGGAAACCATCAGCATCTGCACCCCATTCCCTCAGTTCAGATTTATAAAGGTCTGAGAAAAAATCCACAGCACACCTACGCATGTCAGCAGGCTCAGTTAGTTCTTGTCCTATAGCTGAACGTAAGGTGTGTATCATTTTACTTTGACCTTTTTTCATTTCTAAATTAAAAAAGAATTTTGTGGGAGCGTCCATCTGTGTCACAGTTTGAAACCGTGAACGGACTAAAGCTCCCTGTGCTTTAACTCCCAACAGGTCTAACAAAATGGCTTTTTTTTCCTTCAAGTCATCAATGTGTTTTCTACTTTTTTTTAGATGCTAATAAATCCTGCAGAACAGTAATTTCTGTTTCTAAAGTCTTCATGGTCTGGGCTATGTCTCGAGTAACATTCACAGTGTACTTTTGACAAAAAATCTTTAATAAGAACTTTTCCACAGTCCCACCATTGCAGTAAAGAAGAATAAAAATGTTTTTGCTGCTTAAAAGTTTCCCAAAAAAATTTAAAATTATCTATAAAATGTTGATCATTTAACAATGAAGTATTAAAAGTCCAGTATGCACTTTTATACTTAACACACTTCATTAAAACACTGCACAGAACTAAACTGTTATGAAGGTGAAGGTGGAACGAACCCAATCGCAGACAGAATGCACTAACAATTTATTGTTGACAAAACAGAGAAAACAAAACCCACGAGGGGGGCAAAACAAGACTATAGACAGGACAATGGAGACTAACTAGACTCAGACAGATAACTACAAGAAACAAATAACTAATACTGGTAATAGCGTAACAGGACAACAGCTCTTGACAAGATACTCACGGACTGACATAGGTTTGACAAGGATTAACAATGAACCGACACAGGACAGCAAACACAAGGGGAATAAATAGGGAGACTAATGATAACAAAACAGGTGACACAGGTAAAGCAATAATGACGAGACTAATGATAACGTAACAGGTGACACAGGTAAAGCAATAATGACTAACGAGGAGAACAAGGAGGGCGGGGCTAGAAGACGAGACAAACACAAGCACATGGCCCAACAAGGCCATGTGTTTGCACATAAAACATGGGTCTGTCATGATCCTGCCTCAAGACTTAAAGAAAGACAAGAACTAGAAGGCAGAATCATGACAGAACCCCCACCTTAAGGAGCGGCTACCAGACGCTCCTCAAGGAGACATCAAACACGGGACATGACAGACTGAGACAAAGACACAAACCAACTAAACATGACAAATAACAGCAAGGGCAGACACGAAAACACAACGACAGGGTTGGGGTGCAACAATAAAAATAACAAACACTGGAGGGGGGGGGCGGAGGAACCAGAGAGTTCATAGGGGAATGTCCAGGGTGGGTGGGGTGGGACTGTGGTCTTGGGTTTACGGGGTGAGGGTTGAGGGCGAGGAATCCGAGCAGACTTGGACGGGGAGACACGTGGAACAGTCTTGGGGGAAACAGACTGGGACGGGGTGGACACATGGAACAGTCTTGGGGGAAACAGTCTGGGGCTGAGTGCAGACAGGGCTGACCGGGGAAACACAAGGCGACTTGATAGGAGTCTTGATAGGGACAACAGGGGGCGACGATACGGGGACGAATCTTGATGGGGGGAAACAGTAGGAGATGAAGCAGGACTCAAGACAGGGGATGTAGTAGGTGGCTGGGCAGTGGAGAGAGGCAATGCAGCAGCAGGCTGCGGAGCTGGAACCGGGTCATAGAACTCTGCAGACGAATCAGAACCAGCGCTCCTCACATCAGACTCGGAAGACGCGCTTCTCATGTCCGATTCAGGGTTCGCGATCTCTGCAACCGACTCAGGAACAGCGTTCTCTGCAACAGCAATCTCTGCAGCTCTAGGCACGGGGTCTGGGGACAAGACAGGCTTGACAGGGACTTCTAGGATTTTGACGAGACGTGACAAATAATCAGACAGGGTCCTGGCAGCAATGACGACAGGCATCTCCTGACTAGCTGAAACCGACTGTAACACTGCTTTAGCAGCAGAATCGGCCGCGGCTCTCTCTTCAGCTCTCACGACTGCAGACTCATGAGCAACCCTCTCTGCTGCCGGCACTGGAACAGGGTTGACTGAAGCGGGCTCTGGAACAGCGTTGACTGAAGCGGGCTCTGGAACAGCGTTGACTGAAGCGGGCTCTGGAACAGCGTTGACTGAAGCGGGCTCTGGAACAGCGTTGACTGAAGCGGGCTCTGGAACAGCGTTGACTGAAGCGGGCTCTGGAACAGCGTTGACTGAAGCGGGCTCAGGAGGAGACAGAGATGGAGGACAGAAAGCTCCCTTCTTCCTCCTCTTTCTCCTTGGCCGCGGAGCAGAGACCAAAACCGGGCTTGTGACCAGTAGGGGAAGCTCAGCAGGGACCGTAACTGGTGCTGGGAGGACAGACTCTGGCAGGGTTGACTCCGTCGCTGAAGACTCCGAAGCAGACTCCCACGAGATCCGTCTCCCTCGCTTGCAGCGGAGACTTACAGGTGCGGATGACGCTTCAGGAGTCGAAGTGGGGCACCCCTGTTCCTCCTGCGTAACAACGCCTAAGACGTGACCCTCCGGGATCACGGGCAGCATGGCCGGCGATGACGACATGGGAGTCTGCGGCTCCTTTTGACACAAACGATCCACCACTTCTCGGAAAGAACGGTGGACCAGTCTCTCCCGTACAGCCAGAGGAGGAGGGGTATTGAGACCCGCGATGAAGTAACGGTTGACCAGGATCTCTGGCAAGAAAAATCTCTTCCCTTCCACGACCTGGGCGTACCGTCTCAAGGTCGACTCACCCTGGGGCGGAAAAGGAAGTTTTCCACTCTTACTGTCAGTGATAGCCGACTGCCACCATAGTTCCTGGTCGTCCGAATGTTGCTTGACGGAATCAGACATACTGTCTGCTGGGTTCTCTTTTGGTCGGTTCATTCTGTTATGAAGGTGAAGGTGGAACGAACCCAATCGCAGACAGAATGCACGAACACAATTTATTGTTGACAAAACAGAGAAAACAAAACCCACGAGGGGGCAAAACAAGACTATAGACAGGACAATGGAGACTAACTAGACTCAGACAGATAACTACAAGAAACAAATAACTAATACTGGTAATAGCGTAACAGGACAACAGCTCTTGACAAGATACTCACGGACTGACATAGGTTTGACAAGGATTAACAATGAACCGACACAGGACAGCAAACACAAGGGGAATAAATAGGGAGACTAATGATAACAAAACAGGTGACACAGGTAAAGCAATAATGACGAGACTAATGATAACGTAACAGGTGACACAGGTAAAGCAATAATGACTAACGAGGAGAACAAGGAGGGCGGGGCTAGAAGACGAGACAACACAAGCACATGGCCCAACAAGGCCATGTGTTTGCACATAAAACATGGGTCTGTCATGATCCTGCCTCAAGACTTAAAGAAAGACAAGAACTAGAAGGCAGAATCATGACATAAACTGTAATCAGAAAATCCCACTGGAATAATTTTACAAAATTTAAAAAGATTACGTTGATGCTGAACACTATAAATTCTGTCAAGTCGCGCCAAAGAGATAGTATGCTCAGTACTGTGAGCCCAAGTGTACTGTCTAACATCTTGGTTCATACTTCTAAACACATCACATAAATCATGAATTTCAATTAATTGTTTAAGCGTTTTCTGAGAAGCAGCGTGTGGTTCTATATGATTCCTATCCAATTTGTCATTAGCAGTACAATTAAAATCTCCACCTAAAAAAAGCATGTCTTCTGGATTTAAATCTTTCAATACAGCGTCCACCTTATCAAAGAAAAGAACTCTTTCTAATCCTTTTGTAGGTGCATATAAATTCAGAAGCACCATAGTGATTTTCTCAAATTTTACTTTGATCTTTAAAAACCGACCACCGATTATGTCTTCAACTTCACAAGACAGAGGTAAAAAATGCTTTGAAAACAAAACAGCAACACCTCCACTAATGGAGGATTTATGGCTCAGGACAATCTGTCCGTCCCATTCTCTTCTCCAGTCGGTCTCATTTTTAAAATCACTGTGTGTTTCTTGTAGAAACAAAATATCAATTTGCTTTTGTCTAATAGACTCAAATAACATCATTCTTTTATGACCATCTCTGGCACCATTTAAGTTTAATGTTCCAATTTTAAAATTTGTCATATTTATTTTAGAGACCAAAACAAAAATTATAAGAAAAGCTGCCAAACAAATATTTTTGGGCAGAATTTTAGAAAATGGGAACCTCATCATCTTTAGTATTTTGTTTTTTTAGTTTGTTCACAAGTTTTCTGAGACGGTAGATCTCCACATCTTGAAAAGCTCCCTCTTTCATTAAATACCTCACATCATTGATGAATTGTTTATAGTCAGGAAAAAAATCTTCAACTTGCACTCCTTTCAATCCCTTTGTCTCTTGCAGAAATTTACTAATGTCATCAGCTCTATACAAACAGATCAAGTTATCATTTTGAGAACTTGCAGACGGATTTGAACACTGAGACATATTTGAATCAGAGGAATCTCCATCACTGTCTGATCCCACATTCTCACTACCCCCTTCTTCCTTCTTTGTTTGTTTAGAAGCTTTCCCACAGCTTTTTTTCTTTCTTTTAACTGGGATCTTAAAGACAGATTCGGCTTCCTTTAAATCAACATCATTATTTCCCACATCAAATTCGTCAGCAACACAAACGGTTTCAGCATTTTGCTCATCAGACATCGGGAAAATATCACTTGTAGGCTCGGTAACAATCTTAGTTGTATCAGAATTATTCTCGACAGCCGCACCTGCACTCGCCCCGAGCTCAATCTCACCGGCCTCGACCACACACATATCGGCGCTGTCAGTGTCAATGTTCGCGATCTCAGCCGTGGGAAGAACAGGAACGCCCTGTTCCGTGCTTGTGCTCGCACCTGGACTGTCCTTTTTTTTTGGACAATCACGAACTAAGTGTCCGATCTTACCACAACTAAAGCATTTAATTGTAGTGTCAGACGTTGCAAACACTGTGTAATCGAACCCATCAATTTTGAATTTAAAAACCAGATCGATCTCATCAATTCCATTTTTTAGCACCATGAAAACCTGTCTTCTGAACGAGACTAGATGCTTCACTAACGGCGACTTGCACCCGAGAGGGATTTTCTTTATAGGGGAAACCAGTTTTCCATACCTAGACAACTCTTGCACCAGTATTTCGTCATTGACAAACGGAGGTACGTTAGACAGTATGACTTTTTTGGACGGGGGTACTCAAAGGTAAAACCGCCACAAGTGATCCATTCAACACAACGCTGCTCTGAACAACGTGATTTGCCTTTTCAACTGTTTAAAAAAAAATAACAATTGCACTGTTCATTCGCGATGCGGATACAATATGATCATGTCCCACAATCTCTCCTACCGCTAAACAACACTGCTCCACATTAGTTTTGGACTCTACCCTCACTCCATGGCGACGGGTTAAATCTTTAAAACTCATTGTTGTGTTTTGGTTCGTCATGCCTCCCAGCACAACGCTGGTTGCAGACGCCCAAACACCCCTAAACTTTGATCAAACGAACAAGTTCAGCACATAAAAACAAACAGTCACACACATACACAAAAAAAAAGATAGAAGATAGAAAAGTTTTTTAGCACTCAGCCACAAACGCACTCACCCTCACCACGCTCCATTCACTCCCAGCATGCACTCAGAGAGAGAGAGAGAGAGAGAGAGAGAATGAGAACGCGATTGGGTGTGAGACCTGCCGTCTCATAGAGTGAAAGTGCAGAAGGGAGAGAGAGAGAGATAGAGATCACCAAAATTATTGTAAGATAGCACATTTTCAAACACAGAACCTATGAAAGCCAACATGGAATTAAATCTCCCTTAGAGGGGGTAAACAGTCTTAGTTTAAAAGCTTGTGGGAGTTATACTTGCATAGTTCGTTTGTGTTGCTGAGACAAGGGAGCGCGCATGCGTGGTGAGCAGGGCGCGTTCCCTCGTGTTTCCGGAGCTCGCGCAGGTCGCGGGAGATTTGAAGGTCTCTTGAAAGTGAAGTTACCGAAGGAATAATTCAGGCTAAGTTCGTTTCACTCTTAGGTGGAAGCAAACAAAGGAGAATTTGAAAACAAAAACAAAAGACTAAGACTAAAGAAAAGAAAAGAAGATCGTGAACACGTGTCCGATGAGCGCCGGGCGTGCGCGGAGTTGCGTGTTTGTAGGAAAGGGGTCAGCGAGCGGAAGAGAGCCTTCTGTGGTTTTATAGAAGGGCTGGGTTCACATCTCTTGTCGCGCGAACAACCAATGATCGTCCGAGAATCTGAGACGCCAAAGTTCTCTTTGTCTTGTCAAGGCATCTCATCTCCATAGTTTATGATGCGTGGAAGTCTCCAAATTGGAGGCTTATATTCTACAAAGAGGATTCATATCGTAATAATCATATCATGGTAATCTTTTTATCGAGATTCAACTCCGTTAGGTCTCAAGATTTTAAATTATATCAAACACGTCATATGAAAGATTAGGCGTACAAAGTTACAATCAAAAGCATGATTAGAGGCTTTTTAAAGTTCACTCACTATAACTAGAAAATCAATAAACTAAGCTAAATAAGCCAGGAAACATACCTACACACAGGAATCATATTGTATACATTTGGTAATGTCTTAAATATGATTAGTTCAAAGAAACGTTTGGGTGTGTTGGTCTCTTTGTGTGAAGACATGTGGGTGTCATGTTACGTGTGTTGGCGTGTGTGCGTGCATTCCAAAAGGTCTCCTTGTTTGGTGTCGGAGAGAACACAACGGGGGTTTAATAGTCTCTAGCAAGAATGTGTTCAGATGAATGAATGGTGGAAATCGGCTCCATATGCTACAGCATATGGAATGTCACTGGGGAGGCTCCAGCCTTTAACTGGGGGGAGCTACTCACCAGGCAGTGACGGCAGAAACTCTGCCAAGGGAAGACACGGGCTCGCCATAGGGAGCCGTATCGTGGAAGAATACACATATGGGATCACCGTGGAGATCGCAACATATGGACAAAGCCTAGCACAAGTTCCACTAGTGCATACGAGTGGGCCTGGCTTCGGACGCTCCGCCGCGTCCGTCGCCAAAGGGTATGGGGGAACTCGACAGGGTTCGGTTAAAGGGGACTCAACTGGAGCAAAAATGGTGCACGTATCCAGTCCATAGGAGGGGAATGGCGCAGCAAGCCGACACTTTGAACCGGGCTCAAGTGAAACTGGCTTCATGAGAAGAAAGCCCACGAGAAGCAGCGTTTCGAATATAGGTGTCGCCCAGCCCCTAACTCTAGAATATCTGTCAGCGAAGCACACTGTGTCAATGCCTAGGCGGGAGCACACACTCACTTCAGAGGAGCTCTTGAAGTGCATCTCGTGTTTTCATCAACACTTGCATCTCGTGTTTTTACACCAAGATGAACGCAGCACCTTTATCAGTGGCCCAACGTCGCTTCAAAACAGCCTTCCCTTTCTGCTGTTTCCTCAACAGACAAGAGCTGGTCTGAGGTCCTAAAGCTTGCATTCTGTGCATGTATAACCGCACGCAGTAAAGCGGATGGATAGAAAATGCCAGGGCTGGGTCTGCCTCCTCCGGGGCAGCGCTTATAGGCTCACCACTTGGTACCAGCTTTTAGGGAGAGGTAGGAACCTTCGGCACACATCCAGGCCGGGGTCTCAGCTCGTGAGAGTTAGCCGGCCCGAATTCCAGGCACAACTCGTTGACCGAAATCTAGCAAGTCCCTACCCTCTAGTAGAGACCATGTGAGCAGGAGAACTGTTTCTTTAAAAACAGAATTTTTAACTCACTGCCTGCAGTGGCTCAGGGGCGGTCTCTGCAGTGCAGTAGCACCAGAGATAAGGCCAAAGAGGATAAAGAGGAGCGCAAGGCCTTTAGTTACCTTGCTCCCTCAGGAAGCTGACGATCAGGACGTGCTTCCCAGCTACTGCATCATGATGTGTGTCAAAGAAAAAATAGAGGCAACATCATTTTGAGGGTGGAGGACACAGCCCTCACTCCAACTCATCTTGCAGGAAAGAGAGCACTGAAATTACCGAACGCTTTCAGGATCTTCTCACGGAGAAAAGAGTAACACAACGAATAGGTTCCACTTCTATTCGGCGTAAGCAACACTTCCTCTTAGCGGGTGCTCTCGCAGAAGTGATGATGTCTACCACATATTCCAGCAGTAACCACCTTAACCTTCGCATCCATTTTTAGCACTGGCCTGGAATCTATCCAGGGGTCTGAATGCGGGTGCCATCATGCTCCGTCCCTGAGAATGTATTCAGGGGAACGTCAGGAAGGGCTGTCGAGGGGAACTAGGTCTGGTTGGGCCAAAAAGGGGCAACTATCAAGACCTACTCCACTCCTGACCTAGCACAGTAAGTGAAAGCGACATGCGTGCACAAGACAGGAGCACTGCTCAACACTAAGTGTGAAGATCACTGAGCTTCAGGAGCATCTCTGCTCAACACCTGAGTGTGATGAAAATCACTGACCTTCAGGAGCATTTCTGCTCAACACCTGAGTGTGATGAGAATCACTGCACTTAAGCGGATGCCAAGCGACAATGAATTAATAGTCGCTCGAGATGGCTCACTGGGGTTTTGGGGCCCCATGGCCAGCTGAGAGCCAATATCTGTCCAAGGGTTGTCCGCTCGGAAAGAAATAACACACTGGCGGAACGAATCCGTAGAGGCAACAGATGTAACTGTGCGGCCCCCAAAGTGGTCCCTGCCCAGGTGGACGCCTGGGGATGGAGTCTCCATTCTCCCTGGCCATACGCTATTGTGAGGCTGGTCGGCAACACGATTGAGCAGGCCGGAAGAAAATAGCAGAATGAAGCGACCTCAGAAGCTTCTGACTCCAAGTGGGAGGTGACAGGCGAGTTGTGACATACGAGGGAAGCTTAACGCAACAGTCGCAATGTTGTCTTTTCAGACCAGTACCAGCTCGCTGAGCAGCGGTGGCTCGAAGCGAGGTGAACTTCAACCACTCAAGGCAATGGATGCCAATGCAGTCGGAGGTCGCCCAGGCCTCCGTTAAAGCATGCCCTTGGACCTCGTTCTAGGAGCGGTTGGCCTGGAGGAACGGAAGGTCTGACCACGGGCTGAGGGTTTGGCGGCATCTGTTGATCTGTTGTCACACAGGGCGTGCCACTCTGCCACGGTCACCTCGGGACTCGGCCTAAGCCAGTGCTGAAGCGGTCTTCATATGGAGGAAGCCATGCGGCTGCATCTGCCACATGCCCCAGGAGCCTCTGAAATATCTTTCTGTGGGACCCTTTCTCACTTCTATGTAGCACCAACCTATGTTTGACCGAGTCCTCTCCATACCGGAAAAGAAATTCTCAGCCTGTGGTCGAGATTATTCTCTCTCCCAGTTGACCTGAAGACCCAACTGGCTATGGAGCACTCGAAGGGTAGGACTCTGTACTGATACTTCAAACCCTCAAACGCACACGCAGGATGGAGGTGCGGAAGACTAGAGATCTGAAGTACTTGTCATTCAGGTCGAACGCTGCAGACCATGCTTGGGGGCCGGCATTCTGAGATGCCTCTCTGTGTAGTAACTTGGACGGAGGCTTTCGAGAAAGGGCCCGTCTCAAGTGACACAGGGCCAAGATGGTCACGACCCACCTCATACTAGGTACATGAAGAACGAGTTATTTTTAAAAACTGGCCTTCATATCAGCTGGAGGGAGCGGCTATATCGTGTCCCTTCGCCAGTAGGACAGCGACATGCGCGCACAAGACAGGAGCACTGCTCAACACTAGGTGTGATGAATATCACTGAGCTTTCAGGAGCATATCTGCTCAACACCTAGTGTGATAATTATCACTGAACTTGAGCGGGCGCCGGGCGATAATGAATCGCATAGCCGAGTCTGATAGTCACAATCTGATCCGGACCGGTTAGGAAGCTCATCGCTTCTACGAACCAGGCCCAGGAGACCACAGACGCACCCGAGGTGGGCAGCGAGGTGGAGGACAGAGATGAAAGTGTGCAGTGCAACTCTTACCTGTCTCCACTAGGGCGGCAGGGGATGCGTGAGAAGGAGGGTGACCGGGTCCTCGAACTGCACCAAGCAGCCGGCTGGCGACCAAGAGGGGGCTTAGGGGTGCAAGGCTATGCAGGGTCACACACCGCCAGACTGGCCCTCTTGGGACCCAGGAATAGAGAAATTTTCTAATTTTTGAAAATTTGGGTACCGCTGGCCCCGTTTTACAGGAGGCAGCGGCGGAACAGACCCACACAAACAAAAACTCCAACTTGCCCTCCACCGGCTGGAGTGAGCGGATCGGTGGCCACTCCAAGAGCAACTTCTCCATCCCTGGGTGGCCCACCCAGGTTCAACGTTTCCGCTGTCGCTTACCACCTGGCTTGGCAGCGCCTGGAACGGGCTGGGCCACCACTCGTATGCACTAGTAGAACTTGTGCTAGGCTGGGTCCATATGTTGCGATCCCCACGGTGATCCCATATGTGTATTCTTCCACGATAAGCCTCCCTACGGCGAGCCCGTGTCTTCCCTTGGCAGAGTTTCTGCCGTCACTGCCTGGTGAGTAGCTCCCCCCAATTATAGGCTGAGCCTCCCCAGTTACATTCCATATGTTGTACTGCCCGTTTGTAGGATTTGAGGGAGAACCAAACACAAATTAATAAGGCTGCTGCGATGGTACAGCGGGAGCGGAGACGGCTGCAGGGGGACGCCCTCGGCGACGGGCAGACGGAGGATCTGCCCCCGGCGGACGGTGAAGCCAGCAGCAGGCCGCCGGGGCAGGATGTGCCGGGTGACCTCCGTCTGCATCTGGCGACGGAGAGCAGTTGGGCGCAGCTCTCAACCGCGTCGCCGAAAAACCCAACTTGGGAAATTGGGGAGTCGAGGAAACGAACCTTGTCCGCATCTACCATCTCAACCAGGCTGAGCCAACGATGGCGCTCCTGGACCACTAGTGTGGACATCGCTAGACCGACCGTGCACGCTGCGGCGTTTTGTGCCCTTGAGGGCGAGGTCAACCGCAGTGAGGAGCTCACTGGTCTAGACTACCGTCGTGCATGTCCATGAGTGTCTTGGCCTAAGAGACCTGCAACAACGCCATGGCATGCAAAGAGGCGGCTTGAGCCCTCTTGCAAATTCGTTAATTCATCTAAATCGACAACATGCATGTTAGACCCTATACCGACTAAGCTACTGATAGAGATGCTTCCATCCTCTTCTTAATAGCATTATTTCATCTTTGTCTCTAGGGATATGTACCAAAAACCTTTAAGCTGGCTATGATTAAACCGCTTGTTAAAAAAACGCAATTTGATCATACAAAATTAGTCAATTACAGGCCGATATCAAATCTGCCTTTTCTGTCAGAGATACTAGAAAAATTTATATCCTCACAACTGTGTTCCTTTCTAGAAAGGAATGATATCTGCAAGGATTTTCAGTCCGGATTTAGACCGTACCATAGTACCGAGACAGCTCTCATTAGAGTCACAAATTATTTGCTCTTATCATCCGATCGAGGTTGTGTCTCTCTATTAGTGCTACTCGAACTTAGTGCTGCATTTGACACTTTTGACCACAACATTCTTTTAAATAGACTCGATCGTTATGTTGGCATTAGTGGAATTGCACCAGCATGGTTTAAATCAAACTTATCTGACCGTTATCAGTTTGTAGCAGTAAATGAAGAGATGTCTTATCGATCACAAGTTCAGTATGGTGTACCACAAGGCTCAGTACTAGGACCGCTGCTGTTCACTACCATTATGAGATATCATTAGGAAACATGGAATTAGCTTTCACATTTATGCCGATGATACTCAGCTGTAAATTTCTTCAAAACCTAACGAAACCTACCAATTCACAAAATTAACAGAATGCTGATATAAAAAATTGGATGACTAGTAATTTCCTACTACTAAATTCTGAAAAATAGAGATTCTAATTATTGGACAAAAAACTTCCACACACAATAACCTAGAATACTGTCTAACACTTGATGGATGCTCTTAAGTCTTCGTCGTCGGTTAGGAACACCTGAGGTGTTTTCTGGGTCCTTGAGGTGTTCTGTCAGAGGTCTGTGGAGGACGGCTGCTGTTCTCTCCTCGCTTCGGGTAGCGAAGGATGGGCGAGCTCCGAGGATCTCCAGTCCTCCGAGGATCAGTCAGTTCTGATAGACAGTACTCTCTTTTATTCACAAACATAGTGTGAGCATCATCCTCTCACACACCTCTCTCTATTTCTATGGGTCAATGGAATTGTCAGTCAGCAGTCAACAAAGCTGACTTCATTCCAGCCTTTGCATCTCACTCTACTCTTAATAGTTTAGCCTTAACTGAGACCTGGATTCGTCCAGAAGACTCAGCAACCCCGACTGCTCTCTCTAACAACTTCTCCTTCTCTCACACTCCTCGCCAGTCTGGGCGGGGTGGGGGCACAGGTCTTCTCATTTCTAACAATTGGAATTACTCAACTCTCTCCTCTCTCTGCAATAACTACTCGTTTGAATATCATGCTATTACACTTACATCTCCCATTAAGATCCATATTGTAGTCATATATCGCCCCCCAGGTCAACTGGGAAGCTTTGTAGAGGAGCTGGATGTGCTGCTGTCTTCTTTCCCTGAGGATGGCACTCCACTTGTAGTCTTTGGTGATTTCAACATTCATCTAGAGAAGCCGCATGCAACAGACTTCATCGCTCTCCTAGCCTCATTCGATCTCAAACGGCTCGTCACCTCAGGTACTCACAAATCAGGCAACCAACTGGACCTGGTTTACACACGCAACTGCATCACAGACAACACTTTGGTGAAACCTCTCCATGTTTCTGATCATTTCCTCATTACATTCAATCTACAACTCACTACCCATGCTCCACCAACCCCCCTACCAGTTACTTTCAGACGAAACCTGCGCTCACTCTCTCCCTCCCATCTCTCCTCTGCTGTGTCATCTTCTCTTCCCTCACACTCACACTTCTCATCTCTGGATGTTAATACCGCAACAGATACTTTATGCTCCACTTTAACTTCTTCTTTAGACAATATCTGCCCTATCTCCTCCAGGCCAGCACGTACTACTCCCTCTAACCCCTGGTTATCTGATGTTCTTCGTGAACACCGGACTAAACTCAGGGCAACAGAGAGGAAATGGCGCAAATCAAAAGACACAACTGACCTTAGTATGTATCAATCTCTGCTCTCTTCCTTTTCTGCTGATGTTCATGCTGCAAAATCTTCTTATTTTCACAACAAGATCAACAGCACCGCTAACACACGAACTCTTTTCAAGACATTCAACTCTCTCCTCTGTCCACCTCCACCACCACCCACCTCCTCGTTAACTGCTGATGATTTTGCTAACTTCTTCACCAACAAAACAACAACTATCAGCAATCAGTTCTCAGCTCCACACCACAGGAACCCAGTCCAACCCCCTCCCACTCCCAAACACATTCTCTCCTCATTCTCTCCACTAACCGAGGAAGAAGTCTCTAAACTTCTCCTCTCCAATCACCCCACCACCTGCCCTCTAGATCCCATCCCCTCACACCTTCTACAAGCCATCTCTCCCACACTTCTACCAGCACTCACACACATCATCAACTCATCGCTCCACACTGGCACTTTTCCTACAGCATTCAAGCAGGCTCGGGTAACTCCACTGCTTAAGAAACCCACATTAAACACATCACTCTTAGAGAATTACAGACCTGTCTCTCTCCTACCATTCATTGCGAAAACACTTGAACGAGTTGCCTTCAACCAAGTAACATCCTTCCTCTCTCTGACCAACCAACTAGACGTAAACCAATCTGGCTTCAAGAAAGGGCATTCAACCGAGACTGCATTGCTGTCAGTCACAGAAGCCCTACGGATCGCAAAAGCAGCCTCCAAATCATCAGTTCTCATTCTCCTGGATCTGTCTGCTGCCTTCGACACCGTGAATCATCCGATCCTCCTGTCCACCCTCTCATCACTGGGCATCACAGGAACTCCTCTCCACTGGTTTGAGTCCTATCTCACAGGTAGGTCCTTCAGGGTCGCGTGGAGTGGCGAGGTATCCAAAGCACATCAACTGACTACAGGGGTTCCCCAGGGTTCAGTTCTTGGACCGCTCCTCTTCTCCATTTACACCACATCACTGGGACCCATCATACAAGCACATGGCTTCTCTTACCATTGCTATGCTGATGACACCCAGCTCTACCTCTCATTTCAACCTGATGATCCCACAGTAGCTGCACGTATCTCAAGCTGCCTGGCGGACATCTCGGCATGGATGAAGGAACATCACCTGCAGCTCAACCTGGCAAAGACTGAGCTTCTCGTCCTCCCTGCCAATCCATCTCTACAGCACGACTTCACTATCCAGCTAGGTTCAACTTTAATCACCCCATCAAGGTCGGTCAGAAACCTTGGAGTAACATTTGATGAGCACCTGACCTTCACAGACCACATCACAAAGACAGCTCGATCATGCAGGTTTGCACTGCACAACATCAGGAAGATCAGGCCCTTCCTGACTGAGCATGCAACACAACTTCTCGCCCAGGCCTTGGTTATCTCTAGGCTTGATTACTGCAATGCTCTTCTGGCTGGTCTTCCATCATGTGCAATTAAACCTCTACAAATGATCCAGAATAATGCAGCCCGTCTTGTCTTCAACGAGCCCAAAAGGGCTCACGTCACTCCTCTGTTCATCTCTCTGCACTGGCTACCACTCGCTGCTCGCATCAAGTTCAAGGCATTGACGCTCGCTTACAGATCGACCACAGGCTCAGCTCCCTCCTACTTTCACTCGCTCCTACGAGTCTACATCCCTACCAGAAGCCTGCGATCGGTCAATGAGCGACAGCTCGTGGTACCATCACAGAGAGCCACAAAATCACTCTCCAGAACATTCTCATTCACGGTTCCTTGCTGGTGGAATGATCTCCCTACCCTCATCCGGAATGCAGAATCCCTGACCACATTCAAAGGACAACTGAAAACTCATCTCTTCCGTGAGCACTTGACATAAAAAAAAAAAAAAAAAAAAAAAAAAAAAAAAACCCTCTCCTTTAACCTCCCTTGTTTTGGCTTATGCTACTCTGAGCAATACCAGAACTTTGTATTTTGAGCACTTCTTGCGTTATTTTTTGCCTCTTCACGATGACTCGCTTGCTGTAGTCCTCAGTTGTAAGTCGCTTTGGATAAAGGCGTCTGCTAAATGACTAAATGTAAATAACGAGCCCTATGGGGCTCGCCCCGCGCGCTCTCTCTCTCAACTCAGAGAGTCAAGCGCACGCGGGATACCCGCTGTGTTAAGCGTGCCCCCCGCCTCAGACGCCACGGCGTCCATGTCTCAGAATGGGTGCTAGAGACTATAAAAAGAGGCTATTCGCTACAGTTTTATCGACGCCCTCCCCGTTACACGGCGAGAGTCGAAACCACGGTAAAAAACAGAAGTAGCACATCTACTTCGAGCCGAAATAGCGAAGCTATTGAGCAAAGGGGCCATAGAGCTTTTATCTCAAGCTCAGAGCGAAGGGGGTTTGTACAGCAGATATTTCCTGGTACCGAAGAAAGACGGGGGTCTCAGACCTATTTTAGATCTGAGGCATCTGAACAGATCGCTGACAAAGCGAAAGTTCAGAATGCTCACGACCAGAAAAATCCTCGCGCAGATTCGCCGAGGAGACTGGTTTATGGCAATAGATCTGTTGTGGAGTACGTTCGGCAGAGCGGAAATAGTCCTGTTTGCAAACCAGGAAAACGCTCACTGCCCGAAATTCTTTTCAAAGAGCATGAACACGCTGGCCAATGCCTGGCCCCGCCGTCTGCTCTATGCTTTTCCTCCTGTCTCACTCCTGCCTCAGGTGCTGGAGCGAATCAGGGAAAGCGGATGCTCAGTGCTACTTGTTGCTCCATACTGGACGAACCAACCTTGGTTCCCAGTTTTGATGCAGCTGAAGAGCACTGCCCCGTGGCCGATACCAGTGAGGAGGGACCTCCTCTCGCAGGCCAAGGGCTCGATTTTGCATCCTCGCCCAGATCTCTGGTCCCTACATGTGTGGGCCATAAACGGGTACCCGCTAACCTCCCAAGGGGAGTGTTAGACACGATCGAGCAGGCTAGAGCTCCGTCCACTAGACGGCTCTACGCCTCCAAATGGTCTGTGTTTTCTGGTTGGTGTTCAGACCAAGGTCTGTCACCCCTACAGTGCGGGGAAACAGAGATTATCTCCTTCCTGCAGGAGCTGTTGGATAAAGGTAGAACCCCATCCACGCTCAAAGTCTATGTGGCAGCCATATCAGCGTTCGTTAACCCGACGCTTGGCCGTTCACTGGGCAGAAACGACCTGGTGGTCCGTTTCCTTAGAGGAGCCGGGGGGTTGAATCCTCCAAGGCCTCCTTCAGTCCCCATTTGGGACCTTTCTACGGTGCTGAACGCCATGAAAGGGGCCTCTTTCAAGCCTATTCACTCAGTTGACATGAAACACCCTGTCTTTCAAGACCGTGTTTCTTTTGGCTCTTGCTTCAGTGAAGCGCGTTGGGGATTTGCAAGCACTCTGTCAGAGCGTCTTGTATGGAGTTCGGGCCTAACGACTCTGTAGTCGTGTTGAAACCGAAGCATGGGTACGTACCTAAGTCCCTCAACACACCGTTCAGGGCTCAGGTCATTTCCCTGTCGGCTCTGCCGGCCTCCGAGGACGGAAATAGCTCCCTTTGCCCGGTCAGGGCATTAAGAGCTTATGTGTCCCGCTCCGCTGTTTTTCGACAGACGGAGCAGCTCTTTGTTTCGTTCAGTGGACGCTCTAAAGGGCGAGCCGCGACGAAACAGAGTCTGTCTCGATGGGTAGTGGACGCCATTGAGCTGGCCTACGCATCTAGAGGTTTGGAATGCCCTCTGGGCATCAGAGCACATTCTACGAGAGGCATGGCCTCTACGTGGGCTTGGTATAGCAGGATCTCGTTACAAGATATCTGTATGGCGGCAGGCTGGGCCTCCCCGTCTACATTTATAAGGTTCTATAACCTAGAGGTTCCTGCGTTGCAGGCTAAACTGCTCTCGGTCTAGAAGACTATGTATGGTGTTCCTGCCCCGCGCTGCGGCCCAGGTCACTCCAATGTTTTAAGCATCACTCACTGACAATGTGTCCCATGAGCATGCTATGACCCCTCATATATATCTATTTATTTACATATATATGTTATTATGCCCTCAGGGGCACTATTATAAAGGGATGATGCTAATTCTAGCCGCTCTCCCTATACATTCTTGGTGTAGGCGCTTGTATGCCAGAGCCCTCGGGTGTCTGTGTCGGTCCAAGAGCACGCACGGCGTGTTACAGGGGTTCCCGTAGCGTCTTTCGACGCAGTACGAGAGAACTCTACGTAAAAGAACGTACTCGGTTACTAACGTAACCTCGGTTCTCTCTACCACCTCGGGACCGTGTACTGCGTCTCAGGCCGTGCGTGCCCACGCTGCGTCGCTTCAGTGGCGAAAATCAGAGTGGAAGACAGCTATGCTCGTATTTATAGGCCTAGACCACGCCCGTTTCGGCGGGAGGTGACGCAGAGGGCGCGAAGCGCCCTCATTGGTCAAGCGTCACTGGCCTCCGCATAGGCTGTGCTTTTCTGGCGGAGCAGCCAATGGGCGCGCGAATTGCTCCGCCTAAGGTTGTATGCTACAGAAAAGCGTTTTACAAATTTTACAAAATTAAGGATTATTTTTTAGGCTTCAATCTCGGAAAATAAATTTTTCCCGTAGCGTCTTTCGACGCAGTACTCGTTCCCTCTTCTAGAGAGAACGTCTCGGTTACGGATGTAACCCTCGTTCCCTGAGTAGGGAACGGAGACGTTACGTCGAATGACGACGAATGGGGTTCGCTTAGAAGCCTATCCTCTTCGAATATTAATAAAACGAGCCAATGGCAAGCAAATGCCATGGGTCTGCTGAATTTGCATAGCGTAACTCCGCCCCACTGTGTGGGTATATAAGGAAGTGAGCCGGCAACATGCAGATATGTTTCTTCGCTGAAGGAGCCAAGCTGAACTCAGGCTGTTCCAGCGGTACAGCGGAAGTGGCAGGAAGACGTAACGTCTCCGTTCCCTACTCAGGGAACGAGGGGTTACATCCGTAACCGAGACGTTCCCTTTCGTTGTCACTTCGAGTTACGTCGAATGACGACGAATGGGGTTCCCAGTCCAATCACGCCACCTCGGCTGTCTTCCAGTGCCCTGCGTAAGTCTGAGCTCCCTGTCGTGAGACTAGCACGGACGAAGGACTCCTACTTAACACAGGAATACCAAGTAACACTGGGAAGCATATCACAGTGGAATATGCAATCAGTGCCCGCCCGAAGGGGGGGGACTTAAGAAAACACATATGACCGGAGGGGGGTGCATACGGAGAACACTGGGGTGTCCAGCCAGTAGGGTGGAGTATTTCAACCCCAGGGGAGGCAGACTGGCTTGCCAAGGGAAAGACACATGCTCGAAGGAGGCTTACAGTGAAAAAACACACGTGGGGGTCGCCCAGCGGGGGAACCATGCACATGGTGGCACCTAGCCAACGCGAAAGCTGCCGGAGGCATAACTCTGGCGTTGACGTCAACAGCGCTGGAGGAACTCAGGGCTTATCAGGCTCACCTGAGGAGAATATCGCACGTATCCAGTCCGTGGAGTGGAATGGCGAGCAAGCGAAGACACCTGAGCGGGTCCTAGCACCGGCTGGTTGAAGCGAGTACTCGGGAGGACACTGGCTCCACTCGGAGATTATAGAATCTGGCGAATGTGTTGGGTGTCGCCCAGCCTGCAGCTCTGCAGATGTCTGTTAGCAAGGCGCCATGCGCTAGAGCCCAAGAGGAGGGCCACACTCCGGGTGGAGTGGGCCGTCACACCAAGGGGGCACGGTCGACCCTTGCTGCTGGTAAGCCAAAGCAATGGCGTCCACTATCCAGTGAGACAACCTTTGCTTGGAGAGAGCCCTTCCCTTCAGCTTCCCACCATAACAGACAAAGAGCTGGTCTGAGGTCCTGAAACACTGCGTTCTGTCGACGTAAGCACGGAGGGCGCGTACTGGACAGAGCAATGCCAAGGCTGGGTCTGCCTCCTCCAGGGGCAGCGCTTGCAGGTTCACCACCTGGTCCCGGAAGGGAGTGGTGGGAACCTTGGGCACATATCCAGCCGGGGTCTCAGGATCACGTGAGAAAAGGCTGGCCCGAATTCCAGGCACGCTTCGTCTACAGAAAATGCGTGCAGGTCCCCTACCCTCTTGATGGAGGCCAAAGCAACCAGGAGCGCTGTCTTAATTGACAGGAACTTAAGCTCCACTGATTGCAGAGGCTCAAAGGGAGCACTCTGCAGGGCAGTTAGTACCACTG
>JARPMJ010009391.1:0-27428 GCA_033366665.1 Phoxinus dragarum | reverse complement strand
AGTCATATTATGCTTGAATTCGGATAATATGGGTGTTTGCAACTTTCCCTAAGGAAATTCTACCTTACCGTTACACAATATTTTTGGTGATTTACAAGCTAAACATGCTGATCTGTGTTACCTATTAGTATACACTCCTCCATTTCAAAATATGGAAATACCACATTGGTTTTTAGCATTGGCATCATTATAGGTCTCATATAAGTCCATGTGTATGCTCTAAGCCAAATTAGTAAGAAACATATAAACTCTAATAACCCCGGGGATGATTTCTCAGGGTGACGTTATAGTGATGTTGTTGTTTCATAAAACATACATGTGTGTTTTCTTGCATGATCGGGCATCTGACTGCATTTGACAAATAGTAGAGTGTGTGCTCACCCTAAGGGTGTGAAACCTGTGCACCGAGCCCCAACAGGTCATTCACACACCGGAGGACATAAAGACACGCAGCCCTACATGACTACCCATCCTGACCCATTTCCATCAGCTCTCATCAGATCAAACACCACGATACTACAACTTTCCATATATTCCTTCCCATCTCTCTCTCTGTGTCTGTATGATCCCTTATTTCTGGCTCAGCCGATGGCAGTGAATTGAGAGGTGAGAAAAGATTTAATCGCTCAAAGAATGTTGTCCCCCCCTCCCTTGTTATTTTGTGTTCTCTCAAAAGCGTAAAGTCTGAACACGTTGCGGCAAAACAAAAGCGTGGTTAATGAGGGTGCTAAACGCAACACACATGTAGCTATTGCAGCAGTCTCCTGACAGTGCCACAGATGAAAGCAAGAGGAAGTAGCTGTGAGACAGCACACACACACAGAGAGAGAGAGAGAGAAAGAGATGGAAAACAACGTTACACAGAGATCAAACCCTGCTGATGAGATCTGCATGATGTTGAGAAAAAACATGGTTCGATACATTTAGGTAGAACAACATATTTAGGTAAAGCAATGCTTCCGTTTAACTCGGTTTAGCAGAAGGATTTGCACATCGCTGGCTATTAACTTCTTAGAGTTTTTACCTTTAAATAATCTTTATAGATTCAATGTTTTTTTTTCCTTGAGCTGTAAGCTTATGAATATTTTATTACAAAGCAAGAGTTTACCTGATATGTATGAATATTTGTCAAAGCGTTGGTTTGATGTCAAAGAGATGATGCCCAATATATGCAATGTAGCTCTGAGGTTAGTGGACCGTGGTGAGGCCTGATCTCCAGACACAGAGAAACTCAATATTCAACTGACAACTTCAAGTCAAGTGTGTGATCTTCTAATTTTATTTTATTTCAACTATCCTTGAGCCATGGATGGATAGATAGATGGATGGATGGATGGATGGATGGATGGATGGATGGATGGATGGATGGATGGATGGATGGATGGATGGATGGATGGATGGATGGATGGATGGATGGATGGATGGATGGATGGATGGATGGATGGATGGATGGATGGATGGATGGATGGATGGTTGGACAAACCCCAAACGTTGGGATAAAATGTAATTTAAAAATGTAACCCAATGGCTGGGTTTGTCCATATTTGACCCAAAATTGGGTTAAACAACGCAGAATTTTTTAGAGTGTAGATAGATAGATAGATAGATAGATAGATAGATAGATAGATAGATAGATAGATAGATAGATAGATAGATAGATAGATAGATAGATAGATAGACAGATAGATATATAGATAGATAGATCACAAGCAAATTATGTAATTAGGGGGGAAGTATTACCAGCAACCTGAGCTCACCCTGTCACAGCATTAACACACGGAGAACAGCCTTTTCTGTTCTTAAGGACTAATTTGCAAGTGCAACTTCGATTTTCCACAAGTTGGGTTAAAAAATACCATGTCACAGTGCTCTTCTAGATGTGAAAATTGACTGTCTTTTTCATGCCATCTTTTTCTCTCTCTTTCTCCCCCCTCACTCACTTAATGGAGTATTCATCGCAGCAGGTTTAATTTCACTCTTTCTTTTCTATTTCGCTTTAATTAACGGTGGGTTCCTCTAATCACTCTCTCTCTCAGCACTTCAACAAGCTAGACTGAAAGATCTTTACCCCCCACAGAGGAGGAGAAAAAAAAATAAAAGGGAAAAAGCTGCTATTATCGGCCTTTGTCCCTCTCCTCTCTCCTTTCTCCACTCAGGCCTGTGAAAGGATTTTGTTTGTGTGACTCGTTCAAAAGCCTGGAGGTCATCAAACACACCGACACTGAGGAGATGTGACCCTTGCTCATGTGTAATATTGAATCACTCATCGTTGTATATATTTGGTCTGTCTGGGATAATGTAGCATTCTATCTATTTGTCTGTCTATCTGTCTACAGTCCACTTTCTAAATTTTAATATAGGCTATATAAATATCATTTAAATACTTGGAAGGAGGCCTCATGAAATGGAAATGTATAAACAAATGTTGCCAAAAGTGATGTCCGACCTGGGAAAAGTGGCTTATTTGCACTTTATTCAAAGTTTGTAATAAATATTTTTGTATGCATATTGTGAAGTTGTGTCTGAAGTGTAAAACGAATGTATACGCATTCCATGTTTCAATTGTATCATTTGTCATGATGCAATAAATCACACCAAATTGTGTTTTCATTTTTGACCAAGTCGTCATACCAAGCTTGTAATCATTATTCCCAGCCTATAATTTAATAAATCACTATACGTGGCAGGTATATGGTATATTATTAGATGTTATATTGTGGGTTTCAGTGATAATGGCCAGATGGAAGGAGCTGTCCTCTGCAACCTCGGCATTGTAGTCAATGTATGCTTTATTTTCTGTGAGCTTTTTGTTTTTCTTTGATTTTATATACAGTAGTCAACATCATCATCAAAGTTATACATGAATTTTGAACAACACCCGGTTGTGTCTTAGGACAACGTTGATTAACTTTTTTAATCCACTTCCACATGTTGACTACTGTAGTTTTCTATGCTTTTTATACTTATACTGTATACAAACACATATTCCCTGATATGTTGCAGATTGCCTTTCTTGTCAAATCCTTTTGTCATTTTAATAACTTAACCAAGTTTGGTATATTCTTCTTCCCAATGTATCATACTCCTCATATTATGCTTGTTTAATTGAAACTGAAGTGTCATTAAAAGCAAATATCCAATCAGTACATCACTTTTGCCCACTGCTATAAATGTATTTTTACATTAGTTTAACAGTAATACAAATAATTGTAGTAGTCTTGCAACTTTATATCTCACAGTAAGACTTCATATCTTGCAATTGAATGCAGCTAGTTTTAAAAATCCTGAAGTAAGCATGTCCGTGCCAGTACTAGTAGCTCACTTCTGCCCCAATTCATCAGCAGCTGGTAGACAACAGTGTGATGCTAATACTATCAGTCTGCTAACATCTGTTAGCATGTGTGTTTCAGTGAAACTACAATAGAGACTACAAGCTCTATCATAGCCCAACACCTCCATATGCTATCTCTGTGAAACATCTTCAGGTAGAGAGAGTTCAGCCATGCCTGTGATGGAAGCGCTATCAGCTGCTAGCATCTGGCCATGCTAGCTACCATTCATCAATCAGTAAGGCGGTGTGGGCAAATAGGGCAGGAGAACGTGGGGGGAGGTGAAGATAACAAAATAGAGTCTTATCACCTGTATCTTATCAGCTCCAGCCCTGTGTGTTCCAGCCTGATTGGAAACATACAGTTGAGATGAGAAACGGTGGCAGTGGAACTTTGTGAACGAGTGCTGGAAGAGGAAATATTAGTGCTATGAACGCCTTCAGTAATGGAATCTAATACTAAATGGCAGAAATTTGACCATAATTTGATTACGGGCTGACTTGGGAATGAAACGATCAAAATTCATGAGTCTTCTAAACATTATTTAGCATATTTTGGGATCCATGCAGTTAGGCACCAAACTTAATTTGGCTAACTGTTTTTCTTTAAACAGTCTGAGTTATCTCTAAACTGTGAGTGCAATTGTCACAAATGTTGTATGGAGCCTCACAATTTTATTGCATGACTGAAAAATTTTAAGTCACCCAAAACACCATGGGAGTAAACTCTCTACCTTTTTTTTCACTTTTTTTGTTGACTCTGGCTGCTAAGTAATGCTATTATGGCCCTGTTTACACCTGGTATTAAGATCCGTTTTAGTCAAGCGGCAACCTTCCTGTCTCTCTCTTGAAACCAACACGTAAGTGACTTAAACTGCAATTCATCGACTGGCCAGAGACAGGCTGCATTAGAGAGTCAATCCCATATACCTACCCCCCCCCATGTTAAAATGTCCAGCTTTACAGCAGAAAAAAAATAGTTTACGCCATTTGTCTGCTGTATGTTAGCCGTCCCGTCACCTCAGCTAATTCCGCCTTTTTGTCCATTTTTGTTTATCCGGGAGTGACGCGCGGTTATGCGCTGCCAAGATGGCAAAAACCGCCTGAACTAATGTGTAAACATTATGGGAAGCACGCTGCCCAGACGGGATTTATACTTTGACGAAAAAAGTACCAAGCACAATGTTCTCTCACCATTTTCCATTCTAATACGCAATCACCGTTTTCGACGCGGCTGTCAGAGCAGCTCTTATTTTGTTTTTGTTTTTTGCTTATTTTGTTCAGTAGATCAAAAGATCTGAAAAAACACATACATTCACCAGCCCATAGACCCTCGCCTCGAAGAAATTAGGACAGAAGTGGTTGAAAGTGGACAAAAGAGACGGATTAAAACACCAGGTGTAAACGGGTTTGTGTCTCCCTCGTCTACTTGACGTGCGTTAAGTTATTATTTATTACTGTTTATTTTGCACACGTGCCAAAAACACGTGCAATTTGCTGAAATTAATAAGAAATTCAAATCTGAGCTGAACTTATTATTTTGAGGGGAAAGAACTCATTCAAAGAACTGAACCAAAGCCATTTATATTTTTTTTTATTAATTTCAATGGTTGAAATAAGGACATTTGGTCAACAGATGTGCTAAACATATTTCACAGTGTTGAGTCGCCACTTGATATCTAATGTGAAATCTGTGTTTTGAAGCAAAATAATTATTTGTGCCAAGCTACACAGTTATTTTGAAAGATTGCTCCAGTATTACTGTATCTAATACTAACAAAATTCCTTTCCTTTGCCTTTCAGGTTTTCTGGTCTTTATATGTGTGAAAGGTTTGTTTGAGACTTCTTGTTTTCTTCCTCGCCGTGTTTTGTTTTCATCCCCTTTGTTATTCGACATCTAGCATGCCAATCTCAGTGGAGCAGAAGGAGGCTCTGATCACTGTTCTCTTTTCACCATGGATAACGAGATGAGGAGAGATCCATATACCACCCCAGAAGAAGAGACACAAAAGAGGGAGAGCTTGTTTTAATAGATCAAAGATGCATGTTTCCGAAAATTGTTGCCTTTGGATGGGGTTTGGCAGTAGGCTCATAGCGATTCAGAATAAAATGTTTAGTTGGACCTGATGTAAGAGCTGTGATTCAAGTGAAGCCCCTTCAGTCGCTCCAGATCATCATAAGCTGCTGTGGTCTCACATGCATGTTCTCTCTGTGCCGTTCTGGCTGCTTAGGATTTGTTTATGTTCCTCTGCCAAGCATTTTGATGTAAATGATGCACATTTCAGCAATTGCCATTTTTATCCACATCTGCATTGGATATGCTGGCATTTTTTCGATGCAGTATTTCCAAGAGAACTATCACTGAGGCAAATATGATTGCATTTACTTAAACATGAAAATAATCAGTGTTTCATGTGTTACACATTCAGTTTCTTTACTTTACCTTTTGAAGTTTATGTTGAAGTTTATACTCAGTGAAATACATCTTGCTATTCTCAAACATTAATGAGGTCATGTTAGCTGCAGGTTGCATATTGTGTAACCTTTGTTTATAAGAAATATTATGCATTGAGATACTTTTCTGTGGGTCACGGTAATATTATTTTGGTGATGATTTTGTTTTCATAATATATTGAAATTTCATGTTCACAGTATTTCAGCAAAGCATATTTGACCTTCAGGTCATGTTTACTGTATAATGCACATTTAAAAAGAGACTCATTATGCAGTTTTGTTTTAATGCCTCGGGTGATTATCTGTGTAGTTAGTTGGTATTGGAAAGAAAAAACATCTTGCTAATTAATAAAAAAACTGTGCCAAGCATATCTCATCCAATCAACTGCTAAGGCAAATGATTCAAACTAAGATTTCTACAAATTACACGTCAATATAAATAATGGAATGTTAATATGCATTTTTTTTCTTCTTCTCTGCTTTCATTCTTCTACTTTCTCCATCTGTCTACATGTGGTGGAATGGGTTATTAGTTATGGTGAATCATTTATTTTAATCAGTAAAGAACTGTATCTTTGGCTGGCTCAAATCCCTTAGAGTCTATATTAAATGATGTTAGCTCATTTTAGTTTCGAATGTATGATAATTCCTAGTAAAACAAGACACAAACATGTAGGATAGAGCATGATTTTATCCGCTGGGAAAGGAGTTGATCATTGATTTGACATGTGGTTAAAGGGAAGGGGTTGAAATAGAATGTGTGTTGTATCAATTGAAAAAGAATACCATTTCAGAGGAGGAACAAGTTTTTATTTAATTATTTATTTATTTGTAATCATTAATGTGTTGATGTATTGTTCACAGTAAGACGACTACTGCATTTTTAAAGTGCCCCTATTTTATAGGTTAATAATTATGTCTCAATAGATTTACATGCATCCAAGATCAAAAAACACTTTTGAGTCTCTCTAAACCCCGCCTTTCCAAGAGCCTACTCTGCTCTGATTGGTCAAACGACCAGTTTGTTGTGAGTGGTCTTCCACTAACTAAAGCTCTGGAGGCCTCCTCAGCACTTGAATACACAATGATAGGAACAGTAATGATAGCGTCGCTTTCACAGAATCAATTTGTGTCCTTTGAAAGTGCATGCAAAGTGGATTTGCAGTGCACAAAACAGAGTGAACAACATAAACTAAACTCTTCAAACCAAACTAAAAAAACAGTTTGAGGGCGGATCAAAGTAGACATTGTTAGCGGGGCAGCCAATGAAGAGCATAGGCTGGCATTCAATCCTATGTAGGTTTGTAACAGGAACTGTTTCGGCTGTTCAGAATCAAATCTTTCTTTTAGGTGACAAAAACGTGATTTGTTGCGCTAAACAGCTAATACACACTGCATAGGGGCACTCTAAGAAAGTAAATAAGATTGTCCACTGACTTTTGGGGCTTTTAGTTACTTTTAACAACATTTTGAATTTTATATTTTTAATTGTGTCTATTTTCTAAATTGATTTTTATTTTTAAAGGGGTGGTAAAGTATGATTTCACTTTTCTAACTTTAATTAGTGTGTAATGTTGCTGTTTGGGCATAAACAACATCTGCAAAGTTACAACGTTCAAAGCAAAGGAAGATATTTGCTTTTAAAGAAAAGGACTACAACAAACAGCTTGTAGGGACTACACGACATTCCTCCAGGGTTAGTGACATCACCAGCCCTTAAATGGTTCCTGGGGGCGTGTCCATGTTGAGAAGAGGAAAAGTTGTTGTATAAGAATACATTTGTGAGTCAGCTCAAACTTTAGCATCCATCTTGTCACATGCAATAGAAAGTCACTCTGTGTGCATCTTACAACAGTTCCTATACCAGCGATTTACCATGACAGAATATGCTAATTGAAGATAGTTAACTCCACATCAGCAACATAAATTCATCAACTAACCATTCAGAGACGTCCTGTTGCATTCTACATGTTGTCACTTCTTCTTGAGTCTCTCCATCTTTGTCTGACTCCGTTTTAACATTAAAGACAGAACAGTTTCTGTCATTTTAGTGTGTCTGCGTGAGGTAATCGCAGATGCTAACACACACCCCGCCCTCTGTGTCAGGAGCAGCAGCTCATTTGCATTTAAAGGGCCAGACACAAAACGGTCCGTTTTTGCAAACCCTCAAAAAGTGACAACTTTAACATGCTTTATAAAAATATCTGTGGGGTATTTTGTGCTAAAACTTCACACACACACTCTTGGGACATCAGAGATTTATTTTACATCTTGTGAAAATGGCATTTTAGCCTACCACCCCTTTAAGTGGACCTCCTAATCCAGTGGTTCTCAACTCCAGTCCTCGGGAACCACTACTCTGCACAATTTGTATGTCTCCCTTATTAAACACACCTGAATCACATCATCAGCTCGTTAGGAGAGACTCCATGAACTGAACTGAGTGTGTCAGATATGAGAGACATACAAAATATGCAGGACTGAGGACTGGAGTTGAGAACCACTGTCCTAATAAACCATATTTTGCTTGACTGCAGTGCAAAGACAAAAAATATCAAGACACAGGTTGTAGCAAACTTGTATTGTAATGCAATGGGAGTCGACTAAATTAACGAACAAGAAATCGGTAAGTGATAAATCTAAAATGGCTATTGCCCACTTGCTTTTCAGCCAATCATTTACAACAACTGCATCATTAATATTCATAAAGCCAGGGTGTTCTTTGGTGAACATGACCTACCTCAAGATATTACAAAATATTGAACGGACTGTACTGCTATCCGTCGTTTTAATTCACATCAAATTAAATTAAATGTGCTGTCTAGGCTCTCATTGTACTGTCCTGCACCCACAAAAACACACCCACACTGCACAGCCCACACATGGACAAGATCTAGAAACAGAAACATGTGCAGCAGCTGGATGATAAAGTCTGTCTCTTGTCCAAGCCACCTAGGGACCCCTAAAGAAAATTTACCCGTAGGAGCCTCACTTCTCCGCTGCCGAGCTGCTCTCCATTCCTTTACCCACAGCCGTAAATCTGGCTTCTAACAAACTTCGGAATACACGGACCGCCTGATACGCGTAACCCAGGAACCTTTGCTCACACGGGAAACACAGAAGAGTGCGGCCCCCGCTGTTTAACTACCTCTGCTGGAACGCCTTCGGCTAGCATGTGCTGTAGTTTTAAAACTCACGTTTTTGCCTGCTCGCGTCTCCCCGGTGGAATAAAGCAGTAATGAAAAACAGACTGTCACCAGAAATTACAAATCTAAGAGAACTGTGGTTCATTTGTTTAAAAGACTGTTAAAAGCAGAACATTTTTCCAATCATGTAACATGAGAGTCTACTGAGACCTAAACCCTTGTAAAGACCTCGGCTGCCATTAACACAACTGTAAAAGATGGGTTATTTTATATATTGACACAGTCCTTGAGAAAACAGCTTTATTTGGAGGTGTTTCATACATGCTGTGGGCTAACTAGGGGATTGCCCACTGAAATGTGTCAAGAAAGCATAAAACAATTAAGAATACGTTTTCTAAATAAAACACTGTTTTTCTCTACTTAGCTCATGCCTGCCAAGCTCTGGCATTGACCCATTTACAACTGCTGCTGCACATGTTGGCACTAATACCATCTGCATTCTGATACCTTCATTAAAACATTACTGCAGCAACTCCATCAACGTGTATCCCATTTATGGTTGTCTGATTTGTTTCCATGGTGATCAGAGCTCCAAAAATGAGCCGTCAGTCATTACGAATGGAGTCCAATCAGGGAACTGAAGCATCCTGTTCATCATTAATCACACACAAACACACACACATACTCGCACAAACACACACACACGTATGTATGTGGGTATATATGAGATTAGAGAATGAACTATAATCTTTATGTCCATCTTTCATTTCTCTTTCCCTCTCTCCTTCTCATTCTCTCACTCGCCAGAAGGAGCCACCTCAGCAGACATCAGTGTCAGTGTGATTTGTCCTGGGTGACGGTGCTTGAACTGGGGCTGAGAGGTTGGTATTACTCATTGCCAGCGTGAGTGTGTGTGTGTGTGTGTGTGTGTGTGTGTGTGTGTGTGTGTGTGTGTGTGTGTGTGTGTGTGTGTGTGTGTGTGTGTGCGTGCGTGCGTGCGTGCGTGCGTGCGTGCGTGCGTGCGTGCGTGTGTGTGTGTGGGTGTGTGTGTGTGTGGGTGTGTGTGTGTGTGGGTGCAGATACATGACATTGACTCTCAGTTTTAAAAAAAACTGAATTAAGGGTAACCTATTTCTGCAAAACAGAGATGAGAAAAACTTACTTGACTCAATCTTAAAGGTCACTAATAGGATACTAACAGCTTGCAACACACCACACTATTATGTACATACATGTTTTTACATTGTACTTATATTGTTTAAATACCTAAATGTAATTACAGCTGTAATTAATGTAAGTAATTACATTTGTAATTACACTGTTGATCCTTCCCTTACACCTTAACCCACCCTTAAACTTAACCATACCACCACACCTGTCCCTAACCTTACCCGTATCACACCACAATAGCAGCAAAAGTGTTTTACAATAAAACATGAACACAATAAGTACATTGTACTTATTTTTCTATGTAAGTAGTACTTAAAGCCACTTAATATAAAGTGGGACCAAATGAAGTGTTGAGGTACAACAGCTTGTCACTGGGACAGTACACTCAAAAGATGCATTTTTGTACCTTACCTACCCCTATGGGATATATATACAACCCAAAGGGTACATATAAGGTCATTAATGGATCTGTCCCAGTGACAAGATGAACTTTTTTCTGGTGGTGCACACTCACAGTATTAAACAAGAACAAACTTATATTTTGAACATGTGGTTCCCAGTAGGACTATTATGATTACCAATGGAATAAAATGTACATTTATCATTTTATGTGTAACTGCAAAAAAAAAAAGCACTCAAGGATGTGTTTTGTTATACATTTATACATAAAACATTCACAAAATAATAAAACAAAAACAAATAATTCAATGATTAATTTAGTGCCTGATGTAATTAAATGTTCTTTGTAGCAGAAGAAGATTGTTCTAATACAAGTGGGTTTTGATAAAGATTTCACGGTAGGCTATCCAATAGAGCAAAAATCCTGTGGGAATATCAGTTTATACAGATATTCCCATTAGAATATACTTTAGCTCTCATTCCAAATGATGATAGATTTTCAGCAGGTATCACTTTCCTGGGGATTTTTGTACTTGGGAAGTGTGTACGCAAGGCTTTTCATTCATACAATATGCAAACTTTGATTTCAGTCAAATATTAATGGACACAGTATTAAGCTCTCTCTGCACTGTAAGCATAAACTCTCACTGGCAACATTAGCAACACAGTGTAGCTGAGGGTGGCCCTCGAGTGCAGCTGTCATATCATTTCCACAAATTAGCCTGTACATACACTAACTTGTGGTTTTATAGCAGGGCTGGGTTACCATAGTGGGCTACTGTTAAAGAACAGCAATAAATTTGTCGCCCTCACCGCGACACGACGCTCAATATAGTGCTCTTAAGAACGAACACTGCATGCATCACGCGAGCAAACAGGCTCTTGAGTCTTGTTATCCCGCTCAACGACTCATAAAGCAGTAAAAGTACCGTTCCAACAGGGGGAGAGGACTACGTTTGCTCTTTGGCCCGGTATGAATAACAATGCGCATTGTCAGAGACCTTTGTGACCAGGGGTCTATTGAGAAAGCGAGACGCTGCCCGTCTTGAAAGAGAGAGCGCTAATCGAATGAGGGATAATGAGACAGACGAGGCGACAGATGCTCGCGTGCCTTTACAACGGCAGCGCGCGCTCGTTCACGCGCATTCCAAGCAAAGTTCGCGCGCGACTTTGGAACCCAACCTCATTTGGTCTGCGTTCCACCTGCTGGGGCCATTGTTGGACTGGGAAAGGACAGAATATCAATGACAAGAGATGAATCCGTGGTTTGGTTTTATGGCACATGGGATGCGCCTATGTCAGGGATATTGAGACGCAGTGGTCCCGTATGGTGTAGTAAAGTTGTACTGCCACAAAAAAATGCAGATGTTTCTTTGCACCATGACTTGTTCATTATTCCATTTGAGCGTATTCTTTGAATGCTAAAAACAGCATTATACATTATTTTACAGCCCGGTTTCACAGACAGAGCTCAGATTAAGCCAGGATTAGGCCTTAGTTCTGTTAGGATATTAGTAACTTTTATAAACGTGCCTTAGAAAAAAACAAAAAACAAAAAAACATTACTTGTGTCCATCTTGAGACAAAACAATGGCACTGACATATTTTAAGAAAGTTGCTTTCAGTTAAAACAGCTCAAACATGCATTTTAGTCTGGGACTGTTTAAAGCTTAAACCCGATATATGTGTCAAGTTTGCACCTGTCTCGCGAGTTGGCTTTCAACTTAAATGTAGGCTATTTGTTTTACTATCACATTGTTCGCAAGTTTAAATAGGTTATGTCAGATGAGGGATTTTTTTCTTCTTCTTTTTTAAGCCAAACCGTGTCTAAGTGCATTAGCCTGTGCATCTGTTTTTACTTATCGCACTTCTTTTAGACTGTGTGATTTTTCATGCAACACTGCGGGCATTCCAGAACCCCCGAAATTCAGCAAAGACTTTGACGTCTTTGTTCAGGCAATGTGATTAGAGCAGAGGTAATTGCATTAAAGCTTCGGAGCCAAAGAGAGCGCTCGGCCGTATCCAACCTGGTTAAAATCGCCCTGCTAAAATTGGTCGGGCGAAATGCAGACGATTCGCAAACATGGTGTCTTATGAAAAGAATAAACTAAACAAAAGAAAGTGGCGGGGTCAAACGTGCGCCTTCTGGTAACGCGGAAATATCCCTGGTAATCACTTTCCCAAACAGTCGCCAGAATACCCCAGTGTCTCAGTATGGGCCCTCTTGGTTTGTTAAAGTACATGGAACTCTAGGCTTGGGAAAAGAGGAGCAGCATTTGTGTCAAATCTGTCGCCAAAGGGCTTTTTATTAATCCAAGCCCAACTTCTGTGCGTTTGATATGGTTGGCTACATTTCCACGGGTTAAAATATCACCATGGGAATTTGAGTGAGAGTCAGGAAATAGGCCATTTAATGTATTTTATTCATCCGTTTGCCCGTGAGCGTGATAGAGCAATTGAATTGTCCCCGTTTTTACACTTTCAAACTGAACTAATTTTCCTCTATAGTTTAGACTCGGAGAAAGCTTTCTCTCAAAGAGTAACCATGACCCAAGCATAGATGCAAGTGACCCGGTCCAGACGACCTGGTCCAGACAGCGCACATTCTTCTTAAGCACTTGCATGGATGTTATGTTAATACATTTAGCTGGAATCACACCAAACGACATGTAAAACCGTACTATTCACGTGCGTAGAGCTGTTTGTGCGCGTGAGTGAGTTTTTTTGTACTCATTCATCAGAACAAGTGATTCGATACACAGCTTAAAATCTATGTGGCAGATGACGAGTCAGTATCGCGTGAGAATACTTGAACCCCAAAACAGGGAAAGTGGGCGACACTAAAAGGATTTAAGAAAGACACTTAAGCAGTTTTTTTAAGTCTAGTTTAGTCTATTCCAGCTAAATGAAAGAATGTTATTCTGTATAGCCTACTCTGTATCAGGCTACTGTAAAATATTTAAATATATATTGTTTGTAAACAAAAACCAAGATTATTTGACTGCAAAAGTTTTTTCTGCTTCAACATTTCACGTTTAATTCAACGTGTTTTTTTTTTATTCAATTTACTAGAAATTTCTGTGTGAAAATTGTTTGTACACCAGTGTAGGCTACCTGGTGTTTTAACGCCACGTTTAAAAAAGCTACATGGATGAATTCAGATGTGCCCCATTGCCGTGAGTTGAATGTAGAAGTTGTAATATGTAGGCCAACACGATCTCGTGAAAGTATCTATTCCACGAATGTTCTTTCTCGTAGCATTTATACAGCAATTTTTATTTATTTTTTTTTTTTTATTTTTTTTGCGTATATAGGCTATGCTATACGCGCTGAAAACCCTTGGGTAGGATTAGGGGTGTGAAGTGCGTGCGTATTACACACCATAAAGTGCGTATCATATGCACGCAAAAACGTTTTGGCGTATAAATAGCACGAGAAATAACATTCGTCGTATAAATACGCACTTTCATGAGAACATAACTATGCGGTAAGAAAGAAGAATTTAATGTCTGTCTTGATCATGTTGATGGATGTTAAATAACTGGAATCTAAATCAGTGTGTCTTGTTATCCACACAAGCTATTTTTGTAGCCTATATGTTAAATTATAACTTTTGTGGCTGATCATAATGGGGAGGATTGTAACACTTTGCAGCATAGCCTACTTCTACTGGACCGGCTTTGGACACGATCATGAGACACAAACACTGTCATTTTTTTTCTTTTCTTTTTTTTAAAGAATGATGGAGAAGCAACAGAAATGTACATGAGTAAAACTTGGAACAGGACCCCATGAGCACAACAGCCCTTTATATGTCAGAGCAACAGACTGCCCAGTGCATAATAATTAATGTTAATGTTTTCAGTTGGTGTTACAATCCTATTAGTGGTTCTTATAAGATTGACACACTGGCAGAATCCTCTGAAGAGCGTTTAGGAAACTTATATATAGGCTAGTGTTTTTGGAGTTCTTGGGTGAATTTATGCATTCCACCTTGCAAGTTCCTCTCTTTTTATGCATGTTCTCCATGGGGATGATCTCAGGAACCCTAAATGGTATCTTTTCATTTTTACAACAGCACTTTTCTTATCTTATGTTAATTTATACAGTTTGGGAATACATAAGCTTTCTAAACTACTTTATTTTATAGCAGAAAAATATGGGATTGTTATATTTATATTAAAAACACTGAGTTACAGATGTTTAAACAAAGTGGGTCTCACCAAACACATTTAGATTCATAAATGAGGTCATTATAAATGCATCTTTTCTGTAGCTACACAAATTCACCAAACAAACATTCTACGTTGCTTAATCTAAAATAGAGGTAAATAATAAGTGAATAAATTGTATTGGCATTCATCCAGAGGGAAAGTTCAGCTCGAGTTATTCTTAAATTCTGCTCTCTCATCCTTTGTTGAAGCGCGTTCAGGAGAGGGAGAGAGAGGGGGAGAGAGAGACCCTAAAGGGCGGAGTTATCCACTTCCTTTCTCCCCTTCATTTAATTGGGATCTATAGTGACTCTGTGTTGAATGGTCAGTCGCAGAGAGAAGGGGCAGCCCTTGATTTAGGAGAAGCGTTTGTCTGAAGCCGTGGCTGTAAAGGAGGCTTTGCTATTTTGGGTTAGTCAGTCAAAGAGTGTCTTCAGACAGCGGGAGACAGATACGCGCGCACACAGGCTCTCCAGACGGAGGTTGCGCTTCCAGTCTCTTGATACGCGCAACAGATTTCTCCTTAGTGACAGAGGGATAAGCGCTTTTGGTTTTAATGTCATTGCTTGTTTTATACTCCTGCACTCTGCTTATTTGTCAAGGCTTATTTTTGACGTCGGGACCCTTTGAGAAGACGTTTTCTTTCGCATCTGGAGATGTTTTTGAGACCATAACAACGCATGTGAAGGATTGAGCCAGCACAACAAAGGAAGCGACAATTCTGAGAGTTTATTTCTGTGCCTGTCGGAACCCAACATGGATACCAGCAAGGGCACAGTGTTCTGTGTCACTTTATTTAAACTTGCTGTGCTCGTCACACTGGCACAACACGTCTCGGCTAAAACTCTGAAATACCAAGTTTACGAAGAGCAGAAGGTGGGTACAGTAATCGCCAGACTTCGAGAAGATGTCGCTGATGTTTTGTCCAAACTTCCGAGCTCGATTCCGTTACGCTTTAGAGCCATGCAGCGCGGCAGCGCGTCTGTTCTCTCCGTGCGCGATCAGGATGGAGAGATCAGCATCAGGACCAAGATAGACCGCGAGAAACTGTGCGAAAAGAATATTAACTGCACTATCGAATTTGACGTCCTCACCCTCCCCACGGAGCACCTACAGCTGTTCCACATCGAAGTGGAGATTTTGGACATTAACGATAATGCGCCACAGTTCGCGCGCCCCGTCATTCCCATAGAGATCTCCGAAACCGCCGTTGTGGGGACGCGCATTCCCCTTGACAGCGCCACCGATCCAGACGTCGGGGAGAACTCTCTGAACACATACTCTCTGACCCCATCTGACTTCTTTAAGATTGATATTCTGACTAGAACCGATGGCGCCAAGTACGCGGAGCTCGTTGTGCTTAAAGAGCTGGATAGAGAGGTGCGAGCGAGTTATGAACTCCAGCTCACCGCCTCAGACAGGGGCGTTCCCCCAAAATTTGGAACAACGCTCCTGAAAATCAGCATAGCTGACTCGAACGACAACAATCCGGTATTTGAGAAGCCATCTTATGTGATCAATTTGCTTGAAAATTCCCTTTTAGGCAGTTTGCTTATTGATCTGAATGCCACTGACCCAGATGAAGGGACCAATGGGAAAATCGTATATTCGTTTAGCAGTCACGCCTCACCTAAAATTTTAGAGACCTTTAAAATTAATTCTGATAACGGTCATTTGACACTGATGAGGAAAGTTGACTTTGAAAGCACAAATTCGTTTGACATAGATGTTCATGCTCAAGACATGGGCCCCAACTCAATGCCAGCACACTGTAAAGTCATAATCAAAGTGGTGGACGTTAATGACAATAAACCTGACATTAGTATTAATTTAATGTCCACTGGAAACGAGGAGATAGCTTATATATCAGAGACAGCTCCTGTAGATTCATTTGTTGCATTGGTGAGGGTAGATGACCTGGACTCTGGGTTGAATGGAGAGGTGGAGTGCCGTCTCCACGGCCAGGGTCATTTTAGGCTGCAGAAGACATATGAGAAGAACTACATGATTGTTACAAATGTCACTCTGGACAGAGAGAAGAGGTCAGAGTTCAGCTTGACCGTTATAGGCGAAGATAAAGGCTCTCCAAGTTTATCTACCATCAAACGCTTCACTGTGCAGGTCCAGGATGAGAACGACAATCCGCCGAGGTTTGAGAAGAGCAGGTATGAGATTTCCAAGGCAGAAAACAACTCACCAGGAGCTTATCTGTCATCTGTGAAGGCCTCAGATCCAGACCTGGGCCCGAATGGACAAGTGAGCTACTCTATACTTGAAAGTATGATCCATGGGAGCTCCATCTCCACTTACGTCACCATTGACCCCTCTAACGGAGACATTTATGCTCTGCGTACTTTTGATCGTGAAGACGTAAGTCAGATCTCGTTCTTAGTCCAGGCCCGGGATTCTGGAAGTCCTCCGCTGCGTAGTAACGTGACTGTTGTGTTGACCGTCTTGGATGAGAATGACAACAGACCGGTCATCATGATGCCTCAGCTGTGGAACCACACGGCGGACGTTCCGGTATCCAAATACGCAGAGGTCGGGGACATTGTAACTGTCGTCCGTGCAATAGACCGTGATGCCGGCACCAACGGTGACCTTTCATGTTCTGTCGTAGGAGGCAACGAGGCAGGTTACTTCGCCATGGATGCTAAAACATGCGAAATTCGGACCAATGTCAGCATGCAGGACATTCCACATGATCACGTGGAGCTGACCATCCTAGTGCAGGACCATGGTGCCCAACCCCTTGGTGCCAGAGCCCTACTGAGGCTTTCACTTTATGAAAACATTGAGAACCACATGAACCCCCATCTAACAGGTGGAGGAACTGGAGATGGCCCTCTAGACGTGTCAATGATCATCATCATCTCCCTTGGGGCGATTTGTGCTGTTCTACTTCTCATCATGGTGGCCTTTGCCCTTCGCTGCTCACGTGAAAAGAAGGACACTCGCTCATACAACTGCAGGGTGGCTGAGTCTACTTACCAACAGCACCCTAAAAAACCCTCACGGCAGATCCATAAGGGTGACATCACCCTGATGCCAACTGTCAACGGGACCCTCCCGATCCGGGCGCACCATCGCTCGCCGACATCTTCGCCCGGACCAGAACGGGCCCACATGGGCAGCCGGCAGAGCCAACACAGCCGCCATTTCGCTAAACAGCTTGGTCACTATTTCCTCCAATCACATCCCTGAGAACTTCGCCCTGGAACTTACACATGCCACGCCCCCTGTGGAGGTAAAAAACAAGTCTTTGAATGCCAACTGAAACAGTGTAACTGATGCTTATCTTCATATAGAGCTTGTGAAATCTCTGTCCATCTGTTTATACTCATCTTTTCATTCACCTATGTAAACATAACATTCACGTCATCGTGTGTTGTTCTCACACTAACACTTTTCATTTGGTTCATTTGTGTGTGTGCGTGTGTGAACGAGTGTCGTCTTCCATCAGTATTTATATTTATTTATGTCATCTGTTTTTGCTATAGCAAGTCTCACAGCTCCTCTCAATACTCCATCAGGGTCAGTATCAGCCGCGGCCCAGCTTCAGAGGGAACAAATACTCTCGCAGCTACAGGTAAACTTACAAACAAACAAACAAATACTACCATCCAAGCTCCAACTCCTTATATGGACATGATGTGCTCTAAATAGTATGGTAGAGTAGATGGGTAGTGATACTCAACCTGTTGTGTGCTGCTGGTTCGATCGGATTGGATGATAGGTATTCTAAAATGTTTGTGGTAGAATAGGACAGAACTTCCCTGTTGCCGTGGTCACCCACGTTCGCAGATCCTGATTGGACTGCTCCTCACATGAGGTCATAGCTTGCTTTCTGTGCCTTTTTTCTTTCCTCTCATCTGCGTTTTGTTCCTGGATCATGTCATTTTATCCCATGCATATTGTTAAAACCATTGTTCCATACAATGATGCATTTCAATGTCATGTTGATGATTTAAAAACACTAGCTTTAAGTTGTTTTACTTTTTTTGTCATGCACGCCTCTGCTGATGTCAATCAAAATATTTAAAGGACATATTTTGGGTGTGAGATAAATGCATGGTGCTAAAGAGATACGTATGTTTAAATGATGGTTAAATAAATATTATAGTCTGTATAGAGGTAAGATGATGGGTGGGGCATGTGCTTGCCTGCTTTGCATGCATGTTCATAGACTGTATGCAATGCATAGATATGATTTGAGTTGAATATTTTAGCTGACTTCATATAATTAAACATGTAATGTCATTCTGAATGTGTTACATGTTTGATTTCTCTTACAAATCACCTTTAAATGGGGTGTTTGAGTTTAGTCATTGTTTTAATTTGAATTTTGCAAATAGTATATATGTTATACAGTATAATCCAGAGCATCATGATCAACCTATAACTTTTTGTGTGATGTGTGTGCAGGTACGCCCTCCAGGACATGGATAAGATCAGTCTGAAAGATAGTGGGCGTGGCGACAGTGATGCGGGCGACAGCGACTGCGAGATGGGCCGCGATTCGCCCATCGACCGGTTGCTAGGCGACGCTTCGGAGACCTCTTCACAGCGATGGACACCATCGTCTCCACCCAGGTGAGAAATTAAGTCTGATTGTCTCTCATGTGGTTTCTCACCTTTTATCACCCTGAATTATGACATTCATCAGCTTGATTATATCGAGCACATTGCATTTATGATGCAGTCTAACACCCAGTCTACCGTGACTTACTTTTATTACGCTGTAAACAGGTGCAGGAATAAATTAAATGACCTGCGCTGTGCTTTTACACTCAATATGCAGGAGAAAATTAAGGAAAAAGCCTATGAATTATGCGGTTCTTGGTTGAAATTGTTATTTTTGTAACCACTACCTTTTTCAGTGTCAATCTGTTTTATCGGTAGCTTAAGACAGTGTATGTGCATGTGTGGAGGCGTGGACTGGAGTGTTATTTCCCTGTATTCATTCCCTCCTCTGAGTGACAGCCCTATGCTTTCAACATCTGAACTGAGGAAAATTCACCGTAATTGCTTTCACAATGCAGTTAAAACCCCCCTTCCGCACACACACACACTCTCCTTTCTCCCCAGAGGGCCGCTATTTCAGCCCTGCTCTTCCTCTTTATAGAGAGAAGAAGCAACCTGTGTGCATCGATTAGAGTTCCACCCATTCCTCACCAAAGTAGTTTTATTGTAATTTTCACCCAGTTGCTTTTTCTCCATCCCAATTCCAGTTTGTCCTCTTCATTTTCCCCCCGTGCTGCTTTGTCTCTAATATTCAAATTCAGTCATATCTGATTTGTGCGAGGGAGCACTGCCAAAGTAATGAATAATAATCCAGCTTAACAAAGGATGTCAGCCTCTACAAGAGAAACTGGAATGGAAGAATGACAAACTCTCAATCTCCTCTGCTTCTCAAGCTCCCTCCCCAACCCCACCCGCCCACCTCCGAAATCCATTCTCTAACTTCCTAACCTTATCATCCCTCTTCGTTTTCCCATTCTCTTTCATCCCTTTGTTTTCCTCACTTTCCTTTCTGCCATTCTTCACATGCCCAGAGGGAATTTCATTGCTCAGAGGTTGCTCGTTCATAGCTCAGGAGATTATTTTCATTTAAGTACAGAATCAACTTTGTCTCAGATGTTTCTTCTAAAATGTCTAGTAATTAAAATAGATGCAAATTAGACAGTGGTATTAAAAATACAGTGTAATGACTGGTTTCACAGACAGGGCTTAGACTAAACCACTTAAGTTTTAGTCGAAACCACTAGACTTAAGTAGCTTTTATAAACGTTCCTTAGAAAAAGAAAAAAGAAAAAAAACATTACTGATGCATCTTGAGACAAAACAATGACACTGACATATTTTAAGATAGTTGCTTTCAGTTAAAACAGCTCAAACATGCATTTTAGACTGGGACTAGGCTTAAGTGTGGTCTGTGAAACTGGGGGGATAATGTTTAAAATCCAAGTTTGATTGATTTAGCTTCTAAAAACCCACTGAGACATGTCTCTCTGTCTTTCTCTCAGCAGTCATGAGATTGTGTACGGAGAGTGCCGTGTGTTGGGTCACTCTGACCAGTGCTGGATGCCATCTCAGGCGTCCTCGGATTATCGTGTGAACATGTACATCCCCGGAGAAGAGAGCAGGCCTCAGGTCCTCGAAGAGGACCAGCAGTCAGTCGACTCAGCTAAGAAGAGCTTTTCCACCTTCGGAAAGGACAACGATGAGGAATGCGGCAGCTCGCTGCTGTCAGAAATGAACAACGTCTTCCAACGTCTCCTGCCGACATCTTACACTGAGGTCAGAGAGCTCGAAGAATGCGCCGGCCCGCCCCCTTCCTCCATCGGCATGGAGACTAGAAAGGGCTTCCTGCCGGGTAAAGCGTCATCTACCGGTCCCTCTTACCCACAGGGTGTTGCCCGTGTGGGCGGCCAACACTCACTTTCAGAATCCCGGTGGTGCCCTGACTAGCGGACATGCCTCAACCAATCATGCGGCATCGCAGGCACATTTAAAATGGTTGCCGGCGATGGAGGAGATTCCAGAGAACTACGAAGAGGACGACTTGGAGAGCGTGCTCAGCCAGCGGCAGGGAAAACGCAACGACACAAGACACGAAGTTGTCGACGCTAGTGAACTGGTTGCCGAAATCAACAAATTGCTTCAGGACGTACGCCAGAGCTAAGCAACAATCTGTTAAAGAACATTTCCCTATCTCATTCTTTTTCGTTCGCTCTTTTTTCGTAGAGTGAACTAATCATTTAAAAGAAGGAGAAAGGGGAGAGAGTTCAGCGCTGTAGCCTTGATTGAGTCGCATGTGGAAGCTTTTCGGTTAATATTGTTTACTTGGTATGACATTTTGGTCTTTTTGTACAAAAGTGAACACCATGTGACAGTAAATGCCTTTTATGTTTTTTTTACTCCGTAATTATATATGTGTACAGTATATATGTGTTTGTACAGAAAGCATTCCAATATCTATTTTTATACAGTATTTCACTGCATGTACCTAAATTAAACCAAGATTTGTTTGTATATTTGCAAATATGGGTGTGTGCGTGCGTGTGTGTGTACGAATGTTTTAATCGATACAGATTTCACATTGTATACAAACTATTGTTGGTGGTCTGATTGTCTGTTATCATTATTGTGAACACCAAAATACTTTGACTAGAATGGTTCTCTTTCCATGGTTTATCCATGAGTGACTGTGAAATGTTTCTTGGAACCTTATAAGGATTTGTCTCTTTGTCAGCAGACCTTACTGTTACGATTTTACAATAATGTTGCATTAAAATTTTTGGAAATATCTCTTTTACGCTGTCTGTTTTTCCTTCATTATTTATCCTGTAGTAAATCACATTGGTCTTAGATGCAATTATGATTACCCTTTGGCAAATCCGCATTCATAAGCTTTCATTATGAAAGCATCTTTTAATGTTAGCCTTGGAACTTGTTGGAAATGAACCAGAAGGAATCGATCAACTCCCTACGGAATCTAACCAGTGATTCGTATAACAAACATGCATCTCTTTTCATGGACCTCTGTCACAGCTGCTTTTACTAAGAGCTCCCCCTTTTGAGCAGAGCGTGTATTGTAGTCACAAAAAAGAAAAGGTTTTATGACGTGTCCAACAGGAATGCTAATCAAATCCTGTTTGTCCATAAAAATCTGATTAAGTACTTAAAATACACATTTGATCTAGAAATAACATTTGGATTATATGCATAATGTGTAAAGCCTCATTTTTTTTTTTTTTGTCTTTGCAAACCCAGAAAGGGTGTAATCCGGCCCTAGTTACTATAGAACTATAACTCCTAGTAATTAGCTATAACCCTGAGTAATTAGCTCATATAAAGATTATGGCTTTACATAAAACACCATGCCCTCTAAATGTTGTTATCTGGTTAGCTCATATACACATATTATATGACACGGGCAACTGGACCTTTTCTAGCATGATCAATATAATATTCTAGCATATGCATGTGTGGGTTTATGTATGATCTATGTATGCATGTTTATAAATGTGTGTGCTTGTGTTTTGTGTCTATGTGTGGTTAACACCTGTCGGTGTGTATAATTTAACAGCAGGCAGCTGTTCAGGATTAGTAATCTGGAGTGTAGCCAGTTCGATGTGAGGCAGAATCATACGCTGGCCAGACCAAAGCATAGAGTGGCCATTATCCACACACACACACTCGCTCAACATTGATTTTACTTTATTATTCTTTGCAGCAAGTGGGGAGCAGGCTCTATTCTCACACAATCACCTCTATGCATGTTAGTGTAATTGTATGGTGTAAATGGTTGGCACTCTGGACTTTGAATACACAAATCTCAGATGGTGAAAACTGCTTTGAATGTACGACCTTGAACTTGGGTTCTTCTTCCTTATACCTCTGACCATAAACCATGCTTAAAACGTGATGATTGTAAGTGCAGGGCAGTTAACCTCAACATGCTCCTCACAATTAGTAAATTGTTTTGCATAAAAGTGTAAGTAGCACAGACAATAACTAATAATCTGGAATGAATACAGCAGCCAGTGAGCGGCAGCCTATTCATTTAGGCTAAGTTGGGTTCCTGTATGCAGCGGGGGTGTTAATTCACCTCAGGGTCAATTTAATTTGCTTCCTCTCTGCTGAGGGTCACCTATTGTGTGAGGTTCCTGTTTTCCTGCTGAGTAACCCTTAGGTAAAGCTGATTACAGAATTGAACTGTACTGTCACTTAAGCCATGATGACTCTGCATAAAAGTCTCTTATTCTCACCAAGGCTGCATTGCAATATTACCATTTATAATAACTGCTTTCTTTGTGAATATATTTTAAAATGTAACTTATTCCTGTGAAGCAGGGCTGAATTTTCAGCAGCCATTACTCCAGTGTTCACATGATCATTCAAAATTCTGGTTTGGGGCTCAAGAAACAATTCTTATTTTTATCAATGTTTAAAAACAGTTTTTGCTGTTTGATATTTTTGTGGAAAAAGTTATGCTTTTTTCCTGGATTCTTTGATGACTAGAAATTTCAAAATAACTTTATATAATATAATATTAAACATATTTTTAATATATTGAAATGTGTTAAATAGAAAAATATTTTCAATTGTAATAATATTTTCACAATGTCACTGTTTTTTTTTTTGTTTTTTTTTATCAAATAAATAAATGCAGCCTTGGTGAGCAAGAAACTTTGAAAAAAAGTACAAAAAAATCTTAGTGGGCCCAACACTGAACCATGAAGCACCCCAGGCCCAGCTGTTTGATTACTGTGATTCACTGTTTCAAAGGCAACAGCCAGGGCTGCGTTTCCCAAAAGCATCGTAAGCCTAAGTTGATCGTAAAAACGATCGTAAGACTGATCTTAATATTATGGTCTGTTTCCCAAAAGCATCATAGCTTAAGTAGCACTTAAAAATCTACGTAGAACTACGAGTGCTCTGGAGTAATCGTACATCCCCAACAAGTGCATCGTAAGAAGACAGATTTCTGAGGTCACCTGCAGGACAACCGGCAGATTACACTTTTATCTAGATTTAACACACTGCAACGTAAGTAATATAATAATGTTTTGATTGTACTTTATTGTACACTTTATTTTACTCGTTTTTTGTTTACATGAATTTATAAATGAAATAATTAAAAAGGGAAGAAAAAGATAGAAATAGACACCTAAAATTAAATGAATTAACAAAAAAATATATAAAAGAAGTAATGTGGAAAATATGCTTCAAAGGCAATATAGGGATGAATTTTAAAAACAAATCTGTCAATAACGTGCACGAAAACCAGCCATGTATTGGCGATTTCTTGGTTGGCCATCATGTGGTCCCATGCCATCTTAGTCGTCGTCCTCCTCTTCCACCTCCTCCACCTCTTCATCTTCCTCCCCGTTAAGTAAGGGCACTCTTTAAAGGGATAGTTCACTTTAAAATTAAAATTCTGTCATAATTTACTCACCCTCAAATTGTTTCAAACCTGTATTAATTATTTATTCTGCTGAACACAAAGAAAGATATTTTGAAGAATGTCAGTAACCAAAAAGTAGTCTGTACCCATTGACCTTCCATAGTAGGAAAAAAAAATACTATGGAAGTCAATGGGTACAGACTACTGTTTGGTTACTGACATTCTTCAAAATATCTTTCTTTGTGTTCAGCAGAAGAAATAAATTAATACAGGTTTGAAACAACTTGAGTAAATGATGACAGAATTTTAATTTTAAAGTGAACTATCCCTTTAATGTAATCTTTTTGAAAGGTATCTTTTTTTTCAGCCGTTTTGTCAGTGCCTCCGCCTGTAGGTACTTTATATAGACTGTCTTGATTGCTAATCCACAACAGATGACGATTATTAGGTTAAACGTTCAGAATAAGAACAGAATAAGGTAATATTTCAGCACTTCGCAAATGGACAGCGACTCTTAAGTAGCACGTAGAACGCGTTCTCGCGCGTTCATATTAAGTGCATTTTTTGGGAAACGCGCGTGGATTGCCGCGAGCGTTCGTAACCTTGCACGTAGAGAGCGCTCTTAAGAGCTAAAATACATCGTTATCGGGAAACCCGGCCCTGGTCTACTTTTCCTACCTTCCTACCTTTATCTTTTCATCACACAAAGTATGAAGATATTGTGAATTCAGTCACTGTGAATAATTGTGTTTCTGGAATGATGTCCAGACAGCTGCCATAAACCATAGCCAATACTTTCACACCATTGCTTAATTAAATCAACAAGTAAAAAGTCTTGTCACGTTCTTATTAATTAACACTTCAAATGTAGGGAATACAAATGTATAGGGTGTGAGTGAATATTTGTTTTTATCCAACGCTATCTCACGACCAATTCGTACGGAATTTGTACAAATGTGATTAAAAGGTGGCTAATTCGTACGAATTTGTACGACCTCACTCGTACGAATTTGTACGATTTGTCTAAACCCACGTGACGGTTGGGTTTAGGGGCGGGGTCAGGGGTAGGTCATTCGTATGAATTCATACGATTTTGGCAAATCGTAAAATATGTACGTTTTAGCAAAAATCGTACAAATTCGTACGAGTGAGGTCGTATGAATTGGTACGAATTAGCCACCTCGTAAAATTCGTACGAATTGCCGTGAGATCGGGTTGTTTTATCTCTGTGGGTGGTGAGTATCTGTGTTCTGTTAACACCCTTTGGTTTCTCATATTCACACAACGGAGAAGATGTAGGGAAATGTTAAAGCGTGTTGCATCTCAGTTTCTATACTGATAAGCACACTCTTTGTGTAAAGTTAGTATTATTATTTTACATGAATATCAATGCAACACTAGACATGCTACAATGTAATTTTCACACCAGTGCAGTTTCCACGTTTAAACTGACTGGTAATACCGTTGGTTCGAGCTATGGTCTTGCCTAGCGCATAGTGTATTTTATTGCACAAGATCCTGTACGCTATAATGCACAGTTGACTTCAAATGTGGCTTCTAAATGCAGCTATATGGATAACTTAGCAGTGTTTTATTCACTCTATTAATACACACTTATATGTGTGTAACCCACTTACCTTTGTGCCAGTTATTCAAATTCAGACATAAAAGGTAATTTTCTATATTTTTCAATTAGGTGTAGACTATTAGAAAATGTATCTGTTCAAATGATCAAATTAAAATAGAACTGTTGATTTTATAACATTTCAAACTGTTATCGCCCGTTGTCGAGTCAGTATCATATATGTGGCAAGCCTATGCAAAATTATTCAAAATGTCAAATGAAACTATAATTTTGAATCAATAAAAAAGTGTCACCATCATAGCAGACTTAAGAATGTCAAAGATGCAGCATCTCCGTAAATGCCACAAGCAGCCATTAGCACACATTAATGTCGCCCTACACTTGCTTACACAGGTAGCATATGCATTATTCATGCACATTATTGCAGGAAGAATTGTTGCTAGATTAAAATTACATTGGTCTGTGAGAAACCGTGACCTCTCTGCAAGAATCGGTATTCATAACCTGAGACAATACCACATTTCACTGAGAAACAAAGAGAGGGAGGGGGAACAAACTGTGACAGAAAAAGAGAGAGAGGTCACATGTTGTGAATCTTGAATTGGTGCTATTAATGTTTGGTAATTTGCTTCATGGGCATGCATAAAAGAGATTAACGGCACATTACTGAATCATATTTACTGAAGCACTATTTGCATAATGGAGTGTGTAATGGAATTTTTACATGCACTATAATTTCATAAACTTCAGAAACGGTAAGTATTTGTGCCTTTTTTCAACGTGGGTTTACAGTCAGATGTCGTTATAATCATAGACCTGAGTGTTCACAATCCAATAGGATGTAAATATTTGCTCTAACAACAATTCAATACAGATTCAATTCAATTCAATGATGTGATGCATCACAAAATCTGGACTTTGAGTTCGATTTTATTCGATTATGTTGGTATGATGCATTAATATTTTCAGAATTGTGCAGCTCATATAATTCATAATATATTTGATGTTATTATAGTCAGTTATAATTGTAATAATGTAATTTGCAAAATGCAAAGCTAAAGTAGTTCCAGGCAGGTCTTGACCGTATAATAGATCACTTCGCCAAAAACAAAGAACCAAAACCCACTATTTGCCCTCTCTTAAACAATGAGTAATAATATAAAGTGAGGATTATTAGTGGGGCTTTTATAAGGAAATGCCTCAGAACTCTGAACACCTTAGC